>OX578143.1:146808271-146905771 GCA_951213105.1 Amaurobius ferox
TTTCATCCGTCTAACCTAGAATTAATTCCTAATGAGCCTAATGTTAGTCAAACTGTAAATTAGCTAGACTTAAATTTAGATACCTTCCATAATCATGTTATTACCAATCTATTTGACAAAAAAAAATTCTTATAACTTCACTATCTTAAGTTGCTATCATATCGACCTTGTAATTCCATTCAATTGTTTAGAAACATCATTTAAACCATCTATTTCGAATACATCGACTTTTAGATCCGCAGTTTAACTATCTCCACATCAATAATCTTAAACGCATTTGTCAAAATTACCACTATCTGAAAGTATTTGTTAATAATATTATTAATAATTTCAAATACACCAGGTAGTAATTTTACAGTAGCATTATTTATCCTTGACTGGATAACTGAATTTTTTTAATTTTACCCAATCTTATCACCTACCTTTCCATTAGGTCTGAGTCTTATACTGATTACTATATTTGAAAGACTGCTTTCCACTTGTCATGAGTCCTATACTGATTACTGTTTTTGAAAATCTTCATTCAAAAAATTTTAAACTTCAAGTTCCATATTATAATCATTCCGGTTTCCACACGCTTTAACGATTTGAAGTAGAATGCTCTACTGCAAGCATTTCGACTCACACGTGGTGACTGTACCCGTAAATTTATATTTCTGGTTTTTAATTCTTTTAGATTTTATTATTTCACTTTTCTTTAGCCAGTAGACAGTTCCAATGGTGTCTATAGTCAAATACTATCACCATTGTCAGAAACTGGCTAATCTTTGGGTTTTAATTCGAATTGTATGACTGTCCTGATGAGAATGCAATTTCGAACTAACCGCCATTTTTTATGTAATTTCAACTGATTAGTATCCATGTCTTGATCTTTTATCTTGAGCTAATTATTATTTTTTTTTCTCATTTTTGACTTTTCTTATTTTTTATATATATATATATTTATATTTAATTATGATAATTGTATGTTAATATTCCCTTCATCTCCATACCATTATAGTGATAAGTTACCTACTATTTTTATCCTTAGTCTTGGTTTACAGTCACTTATTTATAACAGATATGCTACAGATGGGTTTTTGTACTTACCGTAGTTTATGCACAGTTATCGATTACAAAATATCAATTTATATATATATATATATATATATATATATATATAACTCTAATATATACACAATAACTATATTTAAAACATGAACAGTGGCATATCCTGATTCAATAACGTTAAGGAGGTTAACAATGTAAAAGAGGATGTTTACTTAGATATCCAACAACAGGAAACCAAATATACCTGAGAATTTAATTTGATCTAAATTATTTTAAACTAGACGGTAATAATACATGGGAACAAATCAGCATTCAAGAGTTCATATATACACAAAATAAGCACGAGCATCAAAGGATTGTCAAAAGCTGGAGGCTCAAAATATTAAAATGCCAAAAAGAAATATCTGTAAAGATAAGATTTTTATTGAATATATAAAAATTTGGATTGAATAGAACCTCCATAGATGTTGCTTTTCAAGGATCTTTACATCCAAGGAGGTTCCAAATGTGTTTCGCACAGCAATGCAACCACGTGGTTGAAACATTGCTAAAAGATCCGACACATTACCAGACAGAAACGAAAAAGGAAATAATAAAAGACAAATGGAAAGAAGAAAATAGCAAAACAAATACCAGATAAAATAATAAATACCAGATGATTTACCAATAAAACAACTAGGATGTAAATAGAAATAATAAACATACCTATCTCCACCCTTCTTGACGCTGAAACTGTCGGTGATCTAACACGAGAATATATCTCAATAGAAATTTAGAGTGAAATCTGTTGTGAATTTTAGTAAATACTCTCGAAGAAGACTTATTCAAAAGACCTATAAATCGAAATATATTAACTCCAAGAAATAAAGATATGAGGAAATATATGATTAAACATTTTACTAAATAATAATTAATAAATAATTGTTAAATAATATGTATCAAAAACTTATCACAAATATTAATATAAGTTTCTACAAGAATATTTTAATATGAGATGTATTATGGCAATTTCAAATTTGACCAAAACAATAATTGACTGATTATAAATTGAATTTAAAAATTTTTGTAGTGATATTTAACACAATTTTCTGGATAGGATTCAGCCTTACAGTATTGCATTAAATCTGCTAGATGGTTGCTAAATTGTGCATTTTCACATAACCTAGAAATCCTATGAAATTGATTTATTAAAATATTTTTGTATACCTGTTTACTCATACAGGAATTTAAATTGATTATCTTATGAATTTTAAATGGTAAATCCTTTCTTTTGTCAAAAATGTTTCACAAAAAAGAAAAATCATTATCCAGAGAGAGAGTTAAATCTAAGAAGTTAGCAAACACATGATGAGATGTTGCTTTCATTTTGTTTTAGTGATAAATATGGGAGATAAAAATCGAAATCTTATTGCTAGTGCTTCAATTCTTTGAAGCGTGATTGAAAGAATAAGCAATGAGGTGAATTTGGAGATCTTAGTTAAAGAAATTGTTGAAACAGGGGATAATTCATTAATTATTCATTTGTTACTTTTGAATATCATAATCAAATTTTATGTTCTTCTTTTATATATAAACAACTGATACATTTATTCCAAATTTGTTTATATTTGTATAAGTCTATATATATAGAAACACAAATTTATCTTTGATCTATTCTTTCTCATTAATTTAAACTAGATTAGCTACATATTATACTTTAGAAGGTTATGTTTGTTGTCTAATTTTATAAGCTTTTTAAATGTATTGCATCTCATCATAACAAACGATTTTTTTTCTTTAATCATTTTCTTTCAACCTCACAACTTTATGTAAATACAAATATATTGTATAAATATTGTACAAATATATTTCAAAATGGACAGAGTGGTCATTTGTTCATTTTTGCTTTGATAAACAGTCGAAAGATATTAAAATGGAGGTCAAAGTCACACACTCTCTCTTTCTGTCGACTTAATTTTGTGCTATAGCAGAACGTGGTCTTCTGATGGCAGAAGGACGTATCCCATGATACCGAGTTTTGTTGAATTAAATATACCACTGTCAAAAGATGAATATCGTAAGTTTATTCGAACATTACGTTGCTTATGACAATTGGAATTGATCTTTATCCGGTTTTAAAGCTTATGTTCTTTGGCATGTTGCTACCCAGGGCGGGTTTTACCCTGCGATGATTGGCTTATGGAATAGAATTGTAATTAGAAGATCGTGTTTCGTTTAAAATGCACTGGACATGTTTGCATGATACGATGGCGGTTACTGTCTAATTTGAATCTCATCCAATGCGGATGTTTCGCCAGTCTTATACCAAGAGTTCTGCGGTTGTAAATTATCTTTCTCGTGAATACAGCCATTTCCCAAATGGATGTGTTCAACCCTTGTTTTCTCCACAGTGACTTTGAGTTTAAATTAAAATATTGTCTGATTAGTTCATTTTCAAATGAATGCAGTTAAAATTATAATAACTGTGTTTACTTTTAAATATACACCTTCTTTCACTCTCTACCTCAATTGGAGCTTTGAAAAACATTCGTAAAGATAAAATTTTAATAGGATCGTGTTTTTGGTAATTTGGTGAAAATGAAATATATTAATTGAAAGTTTGCAAATATACATTAAAAATATATATATTTATATATATTCTTTAATTTTGTAAAATTTAGGGCTGGTAATGACTATTGTTTAATTTTAATATTAGTCATTACTAGTGTTAAATTTTACAAAACTCCACACACACACAACCTCACATAAATACTCTTCCAACCTTACACCAAATATTCTTTGTCAATGCAGCTATTAAGTAAAGTCATCCCATCACGGAGTTTATCATAAACCTGCTGGATCCCGCGATAACAGAATGAACCCAGTTAATTTCCGCAGTTATGGCCAATTTCCTGCACTTTGAAATGTCCTTGGTCAGAGACCCACCTCCTCTTCAAAGTGGGTCGATATGATGCATGTTTACGCGGTTGTCTGAAAACCTTATACCCAGAGGCTCTCTCAAACATCTGATCCCAAAGATCAACCCTCAATAATCGGTCCATAGTGGAGCTTTTTAGGAAAGTGACAACCTACAGAATTTCAAAAAAATGATTCCTTTCCTTCAGACACATTGTATAGTGACTATACGATGGGTCTTATAGCTATGGAGTTTAACCTGAACTACAGTAATTGATACTTTTATATTCATTAGTTTATCACTTAGTTTGCTTTTATGTTCTTTAATCTGTTTTTAAATTTCGATCCAAAAAGTAATATATGAAAATAAGTAAAGGGAAAAGTAATAACTTCAATAAAGGGCATTTACTTCTTAGGGAAAGTATTGAGACGGTATTGAAAATTCGAATTCGAGTTTTTGACGAAAAGAGCACGTTTCAAGCATTTGTAAACTAACTCGATTCCTTTTGGCGATGATGTCTGTTCGTGTGGGCATGCATGTCAGTGTGTATGTTAGTTATTGTTGTCTGTGGAAGAAATATCAGCTAACGAGTGGGGCATTTCAAAACTAATTTGGTACGATTATTACAATCAGTGAATACTGGAAGCCCATTGATTTTCAAATCTATTGAATGTTTGGAAAACTTCCAATTTTTGAGAGAATTATTGAAAAAATAATTAAAGATTTAAGACCTTTGAAAATGATACATTAAAATGATTGTAAATGTACTTTTTTTAATTAGAAAACGAATGATATAAGATTTAGAAAGCTAACATGAAAAATATTGAGCGGTTTAAGAATATATTTTTGAGGATACTGTGCCATTTTAAAATAAATTTAAGATGGAGAATTACATAAAATTAAAAACGTGGTTAGTGTCATCCAATATGTTCACTTTCCATATGCAATCTCATACGACGAATGTTTTAACACCATTCCCATGGATCTAGAGCGTTTCATGCACGAGAGAAGATACATTTTGTAATAGTATTAAATTTTGATATCAAAGATTTCGTCCACAGTAATTTATTTTACAAGATATTGATTAAATGTCATTTCAATTTGATGAGAATTATCTTTACATAACTATGAATAAGCCGCTCTGCTTGGATTCATAACTTGCCAAAGGTGATTCATTTCAATTTAAGTGCTGTTAATTTAATGCTAAAAGTATTGTGCTATGAATTTCGTGCATCATAATTCCACTGTGACAGCAGTAAAGTTATTGTACTCTGTAGGAAAAGTCATGTTTTGTCCGCATTAGATTTGTTTATTTATAAGGATACGGCAATCCACTAAAGCATTTATATATAAAATAAATGAACGGAAGTTAATTTATATTAAAAATTAGATCTAGATTGGTGCTTATTATTCTAATTGTCTTTTAACTGCAAAATATATTTATTAAAAAAATATCTTGGGTCAAAGTTTTTGTGGAATGACATACATATTAAAATTCTATTTTTAAGATTCCAATGACATATTGGCGCATAAAAAATAACGTCTTTTATAAAAATGCTAAAAATTGGCAGTATGTCAAGAAAACTCGGAAGGGAAAAGTGTGAAATGCATTACTTTTTCTTTGATTGCATTTTTTCTGGCTTACCACAGTGTATTGAATATGTAATACATCAAAACATTTGTATCACAGAAGAAAAAAAAATACATTTTGTTCGCTCACAGCTTTTCGTCGTTAGTATTCTTTAGTTGTTTGGCCACAAGCAGACTCTTGAGTGACATGAAACAAATGAGTTGAATTCTTTGCCTGCTTAGAAATTTTGAATGAATGCTTGAGGTACATTAAGTTAAATTACATGGTCCATCTATACAAGTATTCAAGTATTGCCGTCATTTTACAATTAAAGAATATTTTAAATTTTATTGAATCAGGTAAAAAGCTCCTTTAATTTGTAGAAATACTGTCTAATCATAAATAAAATGAGAGTTATTAATAGTGATTAAGTGCAGCTTTATATCTTTTTATATAATTTTTAACTATAATCGAATATACTGTAAGATTAGCCTAGCAAAATTGAAAAGCAATTAAATGAAAGTTAAAAAATGTTGGTAATAGAATAAAATTAATAATTAAAGTTATCAACTAGTTTTGGAGGAAACATCCCTTTCTTCGTCTAGATACGATAAAACATATCAGTTACTCAAGCTGTGCTACAGTTTTATTCCTAGTTTATTTATTCCTATATTCTTAACTGGGCAGGTTTTATCTATACAATAAGGTTCTCTATTTAGTTTAGTATTGAGTTTTATATTATGTTTTTTACACTTTTCACAGTTTTTACTACAACTTTTGCAGTCATTTTCTATATGTTTAATTTCATTACATTTGCTACATGTTTCTTTTCATCCTTACATTTTATCTCAGAATGTCCGTATCTCAAACACCTAAAACATTTTCTCGTTGAAGAAATTCTGAGAAGTCATTTTTTTCTAAACATATTTATTTTTTATCCCTCATGCTCCTGTCAAAACTTTTGGATTACAACTCGACTACCCAATGATCAAGGTTTTCTTCTATATTTAGAGGAAATAATAGTTAAATATTATCTTTTATTTAGGCCATTTTGATTTTGCAAGTAATTTTTGATTTAAGCCACTCAATCTATTTTTTCCACAATGTAGATGTCTATTCTTGTGTTTCCTTCTTCAGCTTGCATTACCTCATATTTTTTAGTTTCTTATTTCATCATCTATTATAAAAAGAAGACATTTCTATTTCTTTTATCCCAACTTGCAGTTTTTTACAATGATACTCCTACGTACACCTATTTCAATTTTAGTTAATTCAACTGTTTTGGTTTTATTCCTTGGGAAAGTGACTAAAGTATGCACCTCAGTTTTTGGCTGTTTTAACCTTATTTGCATAAGATTTGGTTTTTGCAGAATATTTTACTTTTTATTCATACTATTAATATTTCTATCCAGTTTTTCGCCCCTTGTGTTTTTACTACTCTAATTTTAGTATAAAATGTTTTTTTTTTCGACTCAGATCGTCCAACGTACCTGAAGTACAAGGTATCTGTATGGGTTACCGGGACAGTGACACTCAATTTAGACCCCACCTCGGAACGCCGCGTGCTGTTGGCCATCTCGGGTGCGGTATCCCCGTGGTTTGCGCGCTAGATTTGCACGCTGCCACAAATGCCGCCGTGTTCATGCGGAGTACGATCACGTTAAACATGTGGGTCCGTAAGTCCTTCCGAGAGGTTGGTGGTAGGGGAAGGAGGGTACGGTCCCTGTGGATGCCTCCCCCACTGGGTTCCGGTCTAAATTGGGTGGCACTTCCCGGCCGTCCATACAGTTACCTTACACCTTTCTGGTAGGTCGGACGGTCTGGGTCTCAACAACAACAACTCAATTTAGACCTGAATACACTGGAGTGACATCCGCATGGGCCGTACCCTCCTTTTCCCGCCATTAACATCTCGGGAGGACTGTCGGACCTACAGATTTAACGTGCTCGTACTTCCCGTAAACTCGGGGGAAGTTTGGAAAGAATAAGAAATCGAATTAAAGTTCTTCGAGTGCAATCCCCGAGACCCCGAGACCACTGGACTATCCCGCCGCAGCACAAAACTCCTGTAACACGCATGTATTACCCTATTCTGCATTACCCGCTCCTATATTAACCATTTCAAAACATCCTTTGAAATGAATGTGGTAATTGTTAGTATCATTCAATATGTTCACTTTCTTTATGTAATATTATGCAACAAACCTCTTAGTACCATGACATAGATATCTAGTTCGTTCCAGTCAGGAGAGACTATATTTTCTGTAATAGTTTTATATTTTGACACCTAAACATTTGCCAATAGTCATTTATGCTACGTGATATAAATAAATGTCGATTTGATTTTGATGAGGATTTTGCTCATAAGTATGAATAAGTCATTCTGCTTTGCTTCGTAAGTTTCCAAAATCGCACCATTTTGATTTTCGTGGAATCCATTCAATGCCAAAAACAGTGCGTTGTGTATTTTCCTGTGAAAGAAACAAATTCATTGCACTATGTAGGGAAATTCACGCGCTGCTCACGTTAGATTTTTACTTTCCTTATATACATAATGTATAAGGAACGTATTGTGACAGAGTCGAAAATTCGAATTCGAGTTTTCGACGGGAGAGTACGTTTCAAGCATCCCTGATCACGAATCAAACATTTTTGAGGTGATGTCTGTGTGTGTGTGTGTGTGTCAGTGAGTGTGTGGAGACGATATCTCACGAACGAATGGAGCGATTCGAACCAAATTTGGTACAAAAATCACAATCCGTGAATATTGGAAGCCTATTGTTTTTAAATGCAATCGAATGTTCAGAACCATCCTAAATTTTCGAGTGAAATTTAAAAAAATCATCAAAAAATCAAAACCTTTAATAAAGTTACGCAAATAGATATTTCTTATGTAATTTTTCCTTAGAAAACGATTGACATAAATTTTAGAATGCTAGCATGAACCGTTCTCGAGATACTGCACATTTTCAAATAAATTTATCAAAAAATCCCATAAATTAAAAAAAATATATTAACTGTTGAGAAACATATTCACTTTTCATATGTAATATCATGCGATAAATTGGGTGACATCATTCTCGTGGATCTAGCTCGTTCCAATCATGAGAAAAGATACTTTGAGTAATACTTTTGTATTTGAACGCCAATAGTCATTTATCTAAGAATAAATTAATTCTCCGTCTATAACTCGTGGCGAGATTTTGGCGACGAATTTGGCGGGATGTCGCCAACTTGGCGTCTTTTTTAAATGTTGCCAAGTTAACGGAAATCTCGCCAAATGGATAAAAATGACACTAAATCAATGAAAATGAAGACTAATTGACGAAAATTCAATATCTTGGAAAGAATATAAGTATCTACTATAAGAATAACTTATTTTTTTACTGTAAAAATAGTTAATTCATTGCATTATATAAGGAAAGTCATGTGCTGCCCACATCAGATATTTTCGTATGTAGTGGCCTAAAATAATGAATAAAACACACCTTTCTGTAAAATAGTGACAGTTTGATTGCCACTTACGATGAAATACATTAATATTTAACATTCTTCGGAAACCTTTTCCAGAAAGTCTTAATCATTTTATATAGAATGCTACGATAGGATTTTATGAGTTATCTGTAATTCTCCACTCTAGACCAAACGATATTTTCGGAAAAGTTTCTCAAATAGTATTGCGCGTTCCCCTTTGCATCTCAGAAAATTGCTTTCGCAATTCTGAGATTCCAGCTTTTCCTTTGACATGTTTTGAGAAGTCAAAATGACAGAAATCCCTCTTCCAGCATGGACGTTATGGATTGATATTATAGAAATAGAGAGCGTTATACTGTTGAAGAAAAACAATTATTGAAAGGAAAAGAATTGTAGAAAAAGTTTTGTATGTATTTTTTTTTCTTGATAATAATATCACAAATGAGAAAATATCGACATGAATGATGAGAATAACAAATAATTTTGTAAAATCGTTACTACATATAAAAATCGAATGGGGGCAGCATGCTTTTCGCTACATTCCTTGCATTATGCACTTTGCGTCTTTAAATGCGAAATAAAGATGGGCAAGATGCACAGCACATTTTTTGTATCATTGAAAAGTTTAGACATTGAGGGCTTCTCTGGACTCTTCTCTGGAAATTAATTTGAAGTACATTTCACTCAAATATAGCTCTACAATTGGAAATAGTGTTAATATCTCCCAAGCAATATATTCCATTATATTAAAATATGTTAATTATAGTTTCGTCAATTTGGCATCATTTTAGCCAATTTGGCGACATCTTCGTTAACTTGGCCCCATATTGAAAAGTCGGCCAGTTCGCGATAGTTCGCCAAATGAGTTGACAATGTTGCCAAAATTTTCGCTAACTATTACACATTTAATGATACTATTATTCATTATGTATTTTTAGATACATTTGTTTGAAAAATGTACAGTATCGAGAGACCAGTTCAAACTAGAAAGTTTGTGTCATCTGTTTTAGAATAAAAATACGTAGAAAATGATTATTTATTTAACTTTATTGGATGTCTTCATTTATCAAAATTCATTTAAAAATTGGGGAGGCCATGGGGTGCTACCGTTGCTGCGGGCCTACGCAGTTTTCGCTTGACCAGTAAATGCTGTCATGCGCATGTCCGTGGCAAGATATTTAAGATGACGTCAGTCTCGTTGGTTTTCACGAGTCTCGTTAGCTCAACTCTAAAATGCAACTATGAAATTAGATGAGTTACGCTGTGGCAGTTTTGAGCCAAGCATGTAAGCTTTTCTTGTACAAGCGAGCCACGTCATGCAACACACCCAACCAATCTAAAGTATGTGGTGGTTGACACTTTCCTTGCCGCGTTTAAAGATGGCACTTCACCCCCATAATGGGTGACACCCTAGTCACGCATTCACGGACACACACATCATCTCAAAAACGTTCAATTCGAGTTCAGGAATGTTTGAAACGTATTCTTCAGTTGAGAACTCGAACTCGAATTTTCGGCTCCGTCACAGTATTTTCCCTTATAATATAATCTACATGTATGTAGTGAAAGTAATAACTGAATTAGCTGAACGATTTCCTTATCCACGATTTCCCGATTTTTGTTCTTTTATTAGAAATATAACCCATTAAGGACACGGATACATGGATATGGAAATTCTCTATAGCATTCGTAATCCTATTTTAACCAGAACGAATACCCGACACTGCCCTGTATATAAGTTTCAAAAAATCATAGGAACATACAGCGAATTCTCGAAAATCAAACTACCATTTAATGATTCCCGCGCTTACAACAATAAGTAAGTTAGAAATTAAGATTGAAAAAAAAACAAAACCCACTGTGAATTCAACCGACAGTTTAATAGGTTAGTATATAAAATGAAGTTAATAAATATATAGAAATGTTAGAACATAAGTGCCTCATTGTAAGATCACAATTAGCTAATCCACGAGGAATATCGATTAGGCATAGATTGATGCCGACAGTTCTTAATTGCAGATATAAGTTGATTAATAAAAGAAATAAAACGTAGAATACAGAACCTGACATTTACCGTCTCCTAGTTTGAGGCCGAGAGTGTCTGGGCCTCAACACGCACACATGAATTTATTTTTGTTTGTTTGCTCTCCCAGACTGTTCGACCTACCCGAAGTTGTAAGGTATCTGTTTGAATAGCTGGGACATTATCACACAATTCAGATTAAAAGCCAGTGGAGGCGGCTATCACAGGAACCGTGCCCTCCCTTTCCTTAATATCAACCTCTCGGAAGGATTTTCAGACCCCCACATTTAACGTGACCGTATTTTGCGTCCTTTCTTTTGAGCAAAATATGCCCATTTTTTCTGCTGTCTAGGTCTTTCTAGGTTTATTAATGAGCCACAGACTTGAAGTCAGTCATGGAGAAACTCCACAGATCGTGCGTTCTCGAGTCAGGTGGCATTGTCAGGCTGCATTTTAGGTTTCTATGGTATTGTAAATGGATAATCTGATTGCTTTCTTTAAAATAGCCCTTTATATAAGGTATCCCTCCTAAATTATTTTCCCTTTCACTTCGGAACTTAATCTATCTATTAATATGTAACCGTACATTGTTAATTAGGAACTTGGTTGTGATCAGCATAGGTGAAATGGTTTTGCTCTTGTTAGCGTTCTATAACACAAAATAGCAGTAATTGTTATTCGTACCAATTATGTGGGGGTGGGGGTATAAAAATTTTTGGTAAATACAACATACAATAAACTTATGAATACATCGGTTCTGTAGGCAAGACACAGGCAAGAAACTTGACAAGCAAAAAGCGCAACCTAATTTATTCAAGCATGTACGGCATCCGCGGCATAATATTACATATTGTTGAAAATAGGGGGAAAGTTACCATCGCCTTGAAGGGAAATGAAAGAAGTAAATTTCCCCATAAAACCAACGAGGGAGAAAAATAAGAGACAGATATTAAAAGTGAAAAATCACGGAGGAAAGAAGGAATAGCAAAAAATAAAGAATGAACGGAAAGAAACAAAGGTGTTAAGAGAATGGGTAGTAGAGCGAATAAAAACAATTGAATAATTTTTCACTATTCAGTATTTTATATTCGCTCTGTCATCTGTTCTTTTACTGCTTTGCTCTTGTTTTCTTGTCTCCTTGATTTTACCTTTTCAATTTTTCCCACGGCAACTTTTTTTCTGATGGCAACTTTTCTTCTACCTTCAGCCACATGTGCTATTACACCCTAGATTAAAAATTTGTTTGAATGTGAGGTTGCGTTTTTTTCTTTACCCTAAAGAAAGTTTTATTTCTTTGAAACAACGTTGTATGGATACGAAGATTTTATATTAATTTAGCTTTTATACAACAGATTTTGAGCATGTTTCGGTAAAAATGTCAACGTGTGTATCAATCTGTATTATTTTTATTAAAGGAATGTTTTCTTGAACTGGGAAACAAAATATGGAAGATAAAATTGTGTAATCCCAGATTTTTTTAAATTCAAAACTATATATAATTTTTTTTCAAATACAATAAATTTGTCTTTTAATATATGATCAATCACCTCCTAGTATCCTTTGGAGTGTTTCACACAACAGAAGAGCGCCCTTATAATGGTGTATAGTGGCATTCTCGCTTATCCAGCTTTCCTCTGAATTACTTGTTTAGTAAGAATTTTCGTCTTTGATTCATATTCATATCCAGGATTGCATATTTGGGAAGTTAATATTCTGAATTGCTTGTCCGGTTTCCAGCTTAGACTCACTGGACGGGTCTGGGAGTATCACCGTGAACGTTCGTACTGCCTCCCTGGTAGAATTTCGACTTGTTCATTCCGGTGCTTCTAGATTAAGCTGTTGAGGTTGATCACGATACACGTGGTGGAAGAAGAAGGGTTCATGCCGCATGGTAATACAAATTTTCTTAATGTATCCTATTTTCATTTTTTCAATTTTTGTTGCCTGTAGTCTGAGTTTAAGCATTTATAGTGATGTGCTATTGCTTAATCTGAAACAGGCATTTGTTTGGGTTAATTAGAATTAAATACTCAGACCTGAAGATGAATTTAGTTCTGATTAATCATCGAATTTGGGACGGTGCTGTTCTTTTCTCTTATCGGCATTGTGGCCGTGAATTTGCTTCTATGGTGATGTTAATATTACTTGAAATGTTTTTTTTTATATATATTATTATTATTTTTTTTATTATTATTTTTTTATTATATTTTTACATAATTCTTATTATTACATATTTCAAATATTTATCCATATACTTGTCTGCTGCATTATGCGCGTATTGTATATTGGTTTCTTATTTTCTGTCTAGTTGTTTACGAGTTTCTGTGGTAACATTCATTTTTAATTATATATATATATATATATATATATATATATGTGTGTGTGTGTGTTTTCATAACTATAAGTTTTATAAAATTTGACAATAAAATATTTATTTTATAAACTAACATTATTTCTTTTTAAAAACCTAAAGTAATAAATTAATGAAATAATTTATAAAACTTGGAATGCTGTTAGGTATATAATCTACTTATAGATTTTAAGTCTCAATAATCATATTATCCCATAATAGCTTGTTTAAATCTCTTCGTTCTATAAAATCCCAATCTTGATTAATTCATGAGATCAGTAATAGATGGCGCTACCTCCTCTAGTACAGTGTAATCCCTACATAAAGGGACTGTATAGTACAAAAATATTTATCTAATTGTATCTTTTTTAAAAATCGTTTTCTCACGAAGCATGGACAAGGTATATTATAATGTTATTGTTGTTAATTTTCATTTTTCTGTGCTTTGCATTGATAATACGTTTGTCAATGGGCCACATAGTACTATGTTCCAGTCTTTTTCAAACTATTTTCTTTCTATTTAAAAGATTTAATATGTCGGGTGTTTCTATAATGTCTCTACTAAGTGGTTGCTTTACGCAACAGAAATATATAGTGAATATTAAAATATGTTATGATCCCTGAAGAAGTTGTACTAAATGCACATTCCTTTCAATTTAATTTTAATTTAATTCCTCGAATTTTTCTTTTTAACTATGTGGGCATCTTGCATATACATTTGCCTACCCTTTTATTTAGATGCACATGCTTAGTATAATATAGAGATACACATTTTTTTTATTTGTTATACATTCTTAGTTTTTGTTCTAGTTTTATTGTTGATTTTGACGACAGTTATATATATTAGTTCCCAAGATAAAAAATATTGAGTATTCAATAAATTACCTTATCCTTTATTAATGTTAAACTACTCTTATATATAATAGGGAATTTTTACTTCTTTGTTATATAAGCTATCCATCCTTCGTTTCTTGGATTTTAAATAAGAAGACATGCCAATGTATATTGAATCCTGAATGTCGCTATATATATATATATACTCTAAGACAAAAAAAAATGACGTACCCCTCAAAATAATCCGATAGTAAAATTGTACATGCAAACACTTGTCAACCAAATATGCAAATGATTAAAAATTCGCAGCCAATAAATAAATAGTCGGAACTACAGTGCACTGAAACTGAGCACTATGGTGGTGTATATAATAAGCGAACCTCGCTTTTAGGAACAAAACGTGCAGTGGATTTCGCTTGCGTTTACGTACCTTGATTGTAATAATGCCTCGCCGGCCAATTCGCGGCCACAATGAGCACATAAAGGGATTTGAAAGAGGGCCTGCGGTCTGACTGCATGAGGCTGGATGGGCATATCGTCGAATCGCTTGGCATTTGGGTAGGAGAGATGCAGCAATTAGACGATGTTGGCAGGAATGGGTCCGGAATGGCAGATTTTAGGGGGCAACGGACGGCTTTGAGCGACGAGAGAACGGGAAGATAGAGAGATTGTCAGAGCAGCTGTGACAGCATGAGATTCGTCATTATCAACCATTCAACGTGCGACAAACACGGAAGTGATCACCCGGATCATTATTAGCAGACTGCTGAAGGAGAATCTATACTCGCGGCACCCATTACACCGCATACCACTGACCAGTACGCACCGTCAACAGCGTGTGCAATGGTACCGGGCCCGATCAACGTGGAATTGTTCGGATTGGGAACGAATGGTTTTGGTGATGAGTCCCGACGACCCGCGCGGACGTGTCTGGAGACAGCCCGGACATCGCCAGGATCCTGCTCTTACTGTCACACGGCCCGATAATAGGGAGTTATTTATTTATTTATAAACAAGAAAGATCAATCATGTATAAAGCATTGATTATGAAATACTTTCCAACTTCAAAGTAATTCTATTTAAACATCTCTAAAGTACGATACGTTTCTCGGAAATATCTTAAAAATTATAATAAATTAATGTAGTATTGTGATATTTGAAAACTTAAAACGTCATCGCAAAAAAGGAACTTCATTCAAATGACGGCATTGAAATAAAAATTGCCTAGTTTAAACATCTCTAAAATGCGATATATTCCTCGGTAATATTTTAAAAATTATCATAATACAATAGTTTACTATATTTGAAAACTTCATCGAAAACAACTGAAATTTATTCAAATGACGTCATCGAAATATAACACGCCTGGCTCTCTATAAAAGCAGCATTTCATCCATAAACTTTTTTCATTCATTTCATTCATCACAACAGTATAATAACTTATGTCCTTTAAAAACTGAAGACAATGGAGGTACCAGTAATTAAACTCTATGCTTAAAACTTCATCGAAATAATCGTCTGGTTGGTTCTCTGCTTAAAATCAATGAATGTTTCAGTCATATCAGCTATATTGCAGACTCCATGAGCTACATAATTTTACGTTAAAGAAATGCAACAATTCTTATACAACTCATTCTACATCTTTTGGTATTTACATTCTCCATAAGTGAAAAATAGGCTTTGTTGTAGAAATAATCAAAGTTGGATGATCATTTAAACTCAACTATATTATAATTGCGTTGTTTCAGGATGTAGGTGCACATAATTTAAGCAAAAATAAAGCGGTTTTAGGACGGATACGGCACTAAATATGAATTAAAAAGAACTTTAAAAATCACGATTTTGACACAAGATGGATGCCATATTTTATTTTAAAGTGGATCACGTGATCATTTATATATATTCCCATAGGTCCCACAGACCGTCTGAACAACATACTAAAATTTTATTTTGATAAAGTCGTTTTTACGGTAGTTATCGTGCTAACGAACAGACAGAATGAACAAAGTCATACACACTTTTCAACTATATGCCAACGGTCCTACCGTGCTGATAACACTGGGTCTCGTTAGATCACCGAAGTCAAGCAGAATCGGGCGCGGTTAGTACTTGGATGGGTGACCACCTGGGAACACCGCGTGCTTTTGGCACTTTTCGGGCGCGGTAGCCCGGTGGTTTGCGCGCTGGATTTGCATGCTGCCACAACTGCCGCCGTGTTCATGCGGAGTACGATCACGTTAAACATGTGGGTCCGTAAGTCCTTCAGAGAGGTTGGTGGTAGGGGAAGAAGGGTACTGTTCCTGTGGATGCCTCCCCCACAGGGTTCCGGTTCAAATTAGGTGGTACTTCCTGGCCGTCCAAACGGTTACCTTACACCTTTCTGGTAGGTCAGACGGTCTGGGTCTCAACAACAACACTTTTCAATTATGTTGTAAAGTGTTAAAAAGCATGCTGCAAGAAGAATCCGAGTGACAGCTGGCAAAATAATACACAGAGTAAAAACCCGAACCATACGGATAAAAAAAAATAATGTAAAAACATAAAGACATAAAAAATCACAATAAATGATTTTTAAAAATAGTTAAAGGAGAAAAAGAATATCTAAGTTATGAAGCACGCTATTGTAGAGCTTAAAGAAATTGTTCACTGCACATTGATTCCCAAAACCAGTTCTAAAAATCCTCTCAGCAAACAAACTTCTATCGCTAGTATTAAAACTGGGAACACGAAAACTTATTCCACCCAGAAGAGAACAGTCCACCCTATCACCGAGGAGACCCATAAAGAAAGAAAACAAAACGAAATTCCTTCTGACACGTAAGATATTCACAACATACATCTCATGAAGCAAAGCAGCAGACAGGGAGTAGCAGAACACACCAGATTCATTCTAATAGAGATATCTTAAAAATTTATTTTGTAAAATTTCAATCTCATTAGCATACACAGTCTGAAAAGGCATCCAAACCATCGATGCATACTCAAGACCTGACCTGACCAAGGCATTAAGCAGAACGCTGATGGTATCCATATTAGTAAAATCCCGCGTAATCCTCTTGATTGTTTCCTGTAAGCTCTGGCACACACACCCGAGATATGAGCAGAAAAAGAAGAATCAGACGTAAAAATAACTCCCAAATCAGCAACAGAAAACCTTCTGTGCAAAACAGAATAAGAGAATAAAATAGGAACCTGCCGACGAGTAAAGGATATAATACTTCATTTGTCAACGTTGAGATGAAGACGATTTTTGACATACCCATTTAAAGGAACATTCAACTCAGTCTGAACATTAACACAGGAATCTGCATCGAAAATCGGACAATTTTCAAATCATCAGCATACAGTAAACAATTTTTAAAACAATTCGCCAAATCATTAATGAAAATACTAAGAAACAAGGGACCCAGGATAGAGCTCTATAGAACCCCTAAAGTAGCCGAAAAACTCCTACTTAACCCAGAACCAAAATTAACATAAGGAAACCTAGACGTTAAATAAAAGTAAATAAGAAAAATCAAATCAGAACAAAAACCAATATTCCGCAATTTAAGAATCGGAATTTCATGATCAACAGAGTCGAAAGTCTTACCAAAATTAGTACAGATAACATCCAACTGCCACCTGGAATTAATGGCATCGATCACAAACGAATTGAGACATAGGAGATTAGTGACAGTGGGAATGGGTGATATTTCGTTTGATAGCCGGGTCCCTTTAATAGTCCTCGGTGGCACCATCTCAGCAGAGTTGTACGTTGCCGACATTCTACGGCCTGTTGTATTGTCATTCTTTTCGCGACACCCCGAGCTAACTTTTCAGCAAGATAATGCCAGGCCACACACGGCACGCTTCTCTATTGATTGTTTGCGTGTTTACAACACACTTTCTTGGCCAGCTAGATCCCCAGATCTTTTTCCTATTAAGCACATTTGGGCTGAGATGGAGCGTCGCTTGCGACCATCCCAGAATGTAGACGAATTAGTTCGTCAATTGGAGGCCATTTGGAACGACATCCCTCAGAACACCATCCGGCAAATTTATGCATCAATGCTATGCATATTAACAGCTTGTTTTAAGGCCAGAGATGGACAAACGCCATATTGAGGTGCTCATTTTGTGTAGATCTTTCATTGCAATAAATCATCCAGTTGTTCTGAAATTCTAATTATTTCTTTTTCTGCACATCCATATTACACGTACCAAATTTTATCTCATTTGGATAATTCTTTTTGGTGCGTCGATTTTTTATCCTAGAGTATATATATATATACATACCCATATATATATACATATATATTTTATATATATATATATACATATATATTTTATATATATATATATATATATATATTATTATTTTTATTCTTATTTTTATTATAATTACATAATTTTTATTCTTACATATTTAAAAAAAAAAAAAAAAAAAAAAAATATATATATATATATATATATATATATATATATATATATATATATATATTACACTGAATTTCTAACTGTTGTTTCATTTTTGGATTTTATATATATATATATATATATATATATAGAGAGAGAAATGTAATAATAAAAAATTCAAGTAATATTAACATCACCATAGAAAAACCACGGCAATAATGCCATTAAGAGAAAAGAACAGCACTGGTCCAAATTCGATGATTAATCAGAATTAAATTCATCTTCAGACCGGTGCTGTCCTTCCCTCTTATCGGTATTATGGCCATGGTTTTCCTTCTATGGTGATGTTAATATTACTTGAATTTTTTATTATTACATTTTTCTAATATTTATCCATGTACTTATCTGCTGCATTATGCGCGTATTGTATATTGGTTATTTTGTTTTCTGTCAAGTTGTTTATGAATCTTTTGTGGTAACATTCTTTTTTTTTTGTATATAAATATATGCAGGGTTATCAGGAAAGAATCATCCGATTACAAAATTTAATATTTTCCATAATTACAAACAGAAAATTATAATTAATATGTCATTGTAAAGGAAAAATTTACAAAAATTTTATATTTCCACAATTTTTACAAGTGTTCGATATGACTTCCTTTAGTCATCCCTATAATATCATTGCGATATGCCATTTCTTGCCAATCACGTTGCAATGTTTCACTATTAACTGTTTGTAAAGCTTCACAAATGCGTTGTTTAAGTCCTGGCAAACTTGTAGGCAAAGGTGGTATGAACACAAGATCTTTGACATATCCCCAAAGGAAGAAGTCGCATGGGGTTAAGTCAGGTGACCTAGGAGGGTAGCTGTGTAGGACCAAATCATCCGCTGCACTGCGACCAATCCAATGGTGTGGTAGTTCTCTGTTTAGAAATTTACGAACCTCCAAATGCCAATGGGGCGGTGCACCATCTTGTTGAAAAATGAAATGTTGCATATCTTCCTTCAACTGAGGGAAAAGCCAAATTTCCGTTATATCGAGATAGGTAATAAAAGAAAATGTTACGAACTAAAAATTTAACATTTTTCCTTTACAATGATATATTAATTATAATTTTCTGTTTGTAATTATGGAAAATATTAAATTTTGTAATCGGATGATTCTTTCCTGATAACCCTGTATATATATATATATATATATATATATATATATATATATATATATATATATATATATATATATATATATATATATATATATATATATATATATATATATAATAAGATATAAATGGGATACAAATGGGATAAAAATGAATGGGAAGGCTAATAGGCAACATCCTAAAAAAGCCTAAGGGGGATTGTGACCCCTTAAATCCCCGGTTTCAGCATGCTGCTAGGCCGCGGCACACTCCCGTTATGGCAACAATTCCCGTAGCACTTCTGCAGTGTAAGTACCTCGAAAGAATAGACCTTGATTTTCAAAGGAAAAAAGAAGAAATTATACCTAATTCCTATAGAACGTTGTCATAATCCAAAGAACAATAAGAAACAATAAGGAACACAGAAGTGCTACGGGAATTGTTGCCATACCGGGAGTGTGCCGCGGCCTAGCAGCATGCTGAAACCGGGGATTTAAGGGGTCACAATCCCCCTTAGGCTTTTTCAGCATATTGCCCGTTAGCCTTCCCATCCATTTTTATTCCATTTGTATCCTATTTATATCTCATTTTAATATATTTCGTATAATGAGGAAAATGCTGCATTGCGCATTTCATTTATATGAATTTTTAATCTCGAATTTTTAATTTCGAACTTTTAATGTTTTAATGTTTCATCAATTTTTATTATATATATATATCTATGATGAGATGAGATGAGAATGCTATGAGAATGATATGCTATGAGAATATATCTATCTATATATAAATATAAATCTATCTATCTATCTGTCTGTCTGTCCTCTGACTTTCTTGCAGTTTGGGTTGTCTACATATGCGTAAAATTCAGCTATTTTTTATTGATGTATGTATTCATGATTTTAAAAGTGAAGCTAGTCAACGATAGATGGTATATGTTATATCGTGTCTTTTTTCTATTCATCTATACTTTAGTAGTTTAAAGGGTAAAGCTAGGGCCTATGTTGGCAGCCAGGACCAATGATGGCAAGTATTTAGTTAAAGAGAGAAAAGAGAGTCCGTTTAATGCAATTGGGTATATACAACGTTTTTTTAGAGGGTCCTATATAGTTAGGTGTGTTTCGTTATTTGTAAATTTGTAGCGTGAAATTCAATTTATGGCCAATTAGTTTAGTTTTTAAGAAGTTAGAGAAGAGAAAGGGTGAGGAGGGGGAAACGAGCCACCGTGGCAAGACGAGACATGTGTAGTAACAAGGGGAAAGTAGAGAGTAAAGGAAAAAGATATATTGGAAAAAAAGAGGGAGATGAAAAAGCGAAAGCGTAGGGGACTTAAAAGTTAGTAAAAGAGGCATGGATGAAAAAGATGAAAAGATTGGGAATGAAGAACGAGACAAAATAAAATGTGAGAGAGAATAAAAAAATGAGAGAGAATACAATTAGGAGACATGAAAAAGAGAAGGTAAAGGGAGAGAGAAAGAAATGTAGATAAAGAGAGGAAGATACAGGGAGAGATAAAGGAAAGGGAGGAAAGAAAAGGGGAGAAAGAGAGAGAAAAATAAAAAGAGAGAAAGAGAGAGAAAATAAAAATATAGAAAAATTAGAACTGGAAGAAATATTGATGAAGATGGAGAAAGATCAGCTGGAACTCTGGAGAAGAAGAAAGTGGAGGGAGAAGATAAAGGGGAGACAGAAGAGAAATAGAGAGATAACAAAAGGGAAGTCAACAAATACAGATATAAAAGGAGAAAAGTTTTATGAAGAAGAAAAAAAAGAAGCCCTTGAGAGAGAAGATAAAGATATAAAATCTGGTTTCTTTTCTGGTATTCATGGTATCCATTTCAGAATTGCAACACTACGTAGAAACAATAACTGATTTATAAAAATTTCAACGCCTGCTATTGTTTGATAAATTTACGTAATATAACATTTCGAAGAAGATAAGTTTGTTTCGTTTTATTTATTGTCAGCGGGAATATATTTAGAATTGTTCTTTGGAGCAAACCAAAGAAACAATGGGATTTAGAACAAATCATTTACAGAAATTTGAACATTCATTTCCGATATTAATGTATCTCTCCTACTGAGAAATCCGAATTCTATTCAGTGATTTAAACAGATGAAGATCATTTTTGTGATTAATCAGAGTTTGCACCGCTACCGCTTTCTCGAACAGATTACATTCAATTCGAATCCTGATGTAAATAATCATCTTTCAAAAGGAACTGACATTCGGAATGTTATTTAAGACAAGGAAAATACATTTTATTTCCGTGCTAAATATAAAATTATTTTACTAAACAAATAATTTGCATTGCATTCGCAGTGAAGACTTTTCTGTGTCATATTAATTTTAATTGAGAATATTTAGGAATAGTTTCATTCATTATTGGTGGGAACAATTTTGCCTAAAAATTATTTTTTGAAGCATATATATTTCTCAAGATCTGTTACAGATAGAGCTTAAATAATAACTAATATGGATTCAGCTTAAGATTTTTATGGAAATATGGGGGAGTTGGGGGGGGGGGGGTAGATATCCACTTTCGGTTCATTTTCCATTTTCGGCTCAAGTCTTCCTTTTAATTGAAACATCTATTAAGATTGGATATAACTAGAACTCAAATAATAACTGATATGAAATCATAATAAAATTTTGGAGGAGGTAGGGTGGTTTATTAAGAATTTTTACTTCCGAATTTTTTTCTCCTTTCTGATCAAAAAATTTCTTTGAGACGTCTATTTCCCAGAATTGGGATATCGATGGAGCTTAAACAAAAATTGATATGGATTTAGTATCGAATTCCGGTTGTGAAATGAACTTTTTTCACGAAGATTTCGTGCTGGAATATTTAAGTAGATAATGGGACTCACTAAAGTGTTTTACTTCTGGTTATGGATATGTTACTTCCGATTCAAAAATTTACTTTTTCCTTGCAACATCTATTTCTTAGAATCGACTATAGAGCTTAGACATTGACTGATACGGATTTGGAGCGGAGAGTTCAGTAAGGATTTTCACCTCTTGATATTTTTTAACTTCTGATTCAGAAATTTCTCTTTAAACATTTTTTCTCAGGATTGGCTATGCATAGATAATGATTGATATGGATTCAGCATTCAATTTTGAAGGGGATGATGGAGGGTTTAATTAAGGATTTTCACTTTCCCTTCTGGGCAAGTCACTTTTTTCACGAAGATTTGTGCTGGAATATTTAAGTAGAAATAAGGAAGTATTGAGTCGTTGTGGCAATAACTGTTACCTCAAATGCTTACAGTGGATTCATCATAATCATCATCTTGAAATAAATTTTATTATTTGGGTAAGACCATCTATGTAATCCTCCCATTATATCTGTGGCGAGATACTTTACTGAAAGGGAAATTTTGCATTTGGGGCATTGACTTTTATATAAAAATATCAAGTACCGGTCTGTCTGTCCAATAACTGCGAACAACGACTGTAAAAACAACTTTATCAAAATTAAATTTTAATATGTTATCGAGATGGTCTGTGGGGCATGTGGGAATGTAAATGAATAATATCATCTAATTAGTTTTGGATTGAACCCGGGTTGAAAAAATGAAATGCATTGAACTCTATGCATTTCAACATTATTTCTATTTCTTCAAACATTATTTTAGCGACGTTAAAATTCACAAATTAACTTCAAATATTTTAGGAAATATTTACATTATCCCATAAAATATATAAAAAAATTTCAGCAAAATAGTTTTTTAAATAAAAATTAAAGTAATAATAATTACAACTATGTAATATAAAGAGATCACGTGGCCCACTTTAAAATAAAATAGGGCATTCATCTTTTTTTCCAGAGTCAAAATCGTGATTTTTAAAATTCTTTTACATTTATATTGAGTGTTGCATTCGTCCTAAAACCGCTTTATTTTTGTGTATTTTCTGCGCATCTATATTCCGCGCCAACGCAATGATACTATTACTTTCCTTATATACATAATGTATAAGGAAAGTATTGCGACGGGGTCGAAAATTCGAATTCGAGTTTTCGACGGGAGACCACGTTTCAAGCATCCCTGATCACGAATCAAACATTTTTGAAGTGATGTCTGTGTGTGTGTGTGTGTCAGTGAGACTGTGGAGACGATAACTGACGAACGAATAGACCGATTCGAACCAAATTTGGTACAAAAACCACAATCTGTAAACACTGGAAGTCTATTGTTTTTATACGTAATCGAATGTTCAGAACCCCCCTAAATTTTCGAATGAAATTTTTAAAAAATCGTCAAAAAATCAAAACCACTAATAAAGTTACGCAAAAAGACATTTTTTATGTAATTTTTCATTAGAAAACGATTGACATAAATTTTAGAACACTAACATGAACCGTTCTCGAGATATTGTACACTTTTAAAAAAATTATCAAAAAGTCATATAAAATAAAAAAAAATATTTCCTATTGAGAAGCAGGTTCACTTTTCATATGTAATACCATGCGATAAATTGAGTGACATCATTCTCGTGGATCTAGCTCGTTCCATTCATGAAAAAAGATACTTTGAATAATACTTTTGTATTTGAAAGCCAGTAGTCATTTATCTGCTGTAAGAATAACTTATTTCTTAGTACATAACTCTTGGCGAGATTTTGGCGACGAATTTGGCGGAATGTCGCCAACTTGGCGACTTTTTTTAATGTTGTCAAATTAACGAAAATCTCGCCAAATGGATAAAAATGACGCTAAATCAATGAAAATGACGACTAATTGTCGAAAATTCAATATCTTGGAAAGAATATTAGTATCTACTATAAGAAAAACCTATTTTTTTTACTGTAAAAGTAGTAAATTCATTACATTATATAAGGAAAGTCATGTGTTGCCCACATCAGATTTTTTTTAATTTAAATGATCATTCAACTTTGATTATTTCAACAATGAAACCTAATCTTAATGGACGTAGAACGTAAACAAGTGATTGTAAGATGAGTTGTATAAGAATGGCTGAATTTTTTTACTTAAAATTATTTAACTCTGGAATCTGGTATAAAAGTGTATAACTTCACTGCTATTACATAGAGAGTAAGACGATTTCGATGAAGTCATTTGAAAAAAGTTTATTTTTTCGGATGAAGTTTTAAGTTTTCAAGTAAAATAAATTTTTGTAGTTGTGTGATCATTAAAAAATATCATCACTGAATGTATCGCATTTTAGAGATGTTTAAATAACATTGCATTTCAGTTGGAAAGTGTTTCATAATCCATGATGGATCTTTCTTGTTTTAATTATGAAGAACTTCTTATTATTAAATATTTAATAAAATAAAACTGTCATGTACTTCTTTTTATTATTAAATCTTATTATCAAAGGAAGATAACTGTGTGTTTGTACGTGTACAGTCTGTTACGATCAATCTAAACTTTGTACGGCCATGAAAATGGGTTCCCAGGTAATTATGGTCCCATTTCCACCTCGCCACAGATGAAGGGAATAATAATAGTGCCCGAAAGCGCTATGACCTTGTGATTTTTGTACGTCATGAAAAGGAGATTTTAGTAAAATAATTTAAAACTTATTTTTGGCAGTCTTAAGTTTAAAGTATTAATTAGTTGACCTGTTTCCATATTATTGTATGATGTTTAAGATCTCTGACATACAGTTTTCATGTTGAATTGCACATTGGCCTCTTCTCTGGCTGTGCATGTTTATGCTATGTGCATGTTTTAAAAATATAGGTTTTTAACACATTATAACAAAGTTGAAAAGTGTTTATGACATTTTTCATTCTGTCTGTCTGTCCGTTAGCACGATAACTGCCGTAAAAATGACTTTATCAAAATGAAATTTTAGCACGTTGTCCAGACGGTCTGTGACACCTACGGGAATATAAATGAATAATATCACCCAATTAGTTTTGGATTGAACCCGGGTTCAAAAAATGAAATACATTGAGCCCTATGGGATCTAATTTTTCAAACATTTTTTAAGCAAATTTAAAATTCACAAATTACTTTAAAAGTTTTAAGAAATATTCAAATTATCTCATAAAATATATGAAAATAATTTCAGCAGAATATATTTAGTAGATTTTTAAATAAAAATTTAAATAATAATTACACTCTACATATGAAGAGATCACGTGACCCACTTCAAAACAAAATATGGCATCCATCTTGTATCTATATCGTGATTTTTAAAGTTCTCTTTAATTCATATTGAATGTTGTATCCGTTCTAAAACCGCTTTATTTTTGCTTAAATTCTGTGCATCTACATACTGAAACAACGCAATGACAATATATTTGTGTTTAAATGATCATCCAACTTTGATTATTTCTACAACGAAGCCTAATTTTCATTTACGGAGAACGTAAATACCAAAAGATGTAGAATGAGTTGAATAAGAACTGCTGCTTTTTCTTAACGCAAAATTATTTAGCTCATGGAGTCTGCAGTATAACTGATATGAATGAACATTTCATTGATTTTACAAAGAGAACCAAATGATTTTTTCGATGACGTTTTAAGCACAGAGTTAAATTACTTGTACCTCCATGGATTTAAGTTTTTAAATAAAATAAAATAAATTATTATAGTATTGGGATGAATGAAAGGAATGGAATAATGGTAATGAATGAAATGCTGCTTTTATATAGAGGCGATTCGATGACGTCATTTGAATAAAGTTCATTTGTTTTTGAAGTTTTCGAATATAATAAATTATTGTACTATTATGATAATTTTAAAAATATTACCGAGGAATATATCGCATTTTAGAGATGTTTCAATCAGGCAATTTATATTTTATTTCAATGTCGTCATTTGAATGATGATCATTTTTTTCGATGATGTTTTAAGTTTTCAAATATAATAAATTAATGTAGTTTTGTGATAATGTTAAAAATGTTGCCGAGGAATGTATCGTATTTTAGAGATGTTTATATAAAAATTGCATTGAAGTTGGAAAGTGTTTCATAATCAATGCTTTATGCATGATTGATCTTTCTTGTTTTAATTTTATATGATTTTTTTGATAAAGTAGCCCTAAATAAATAGCCAGCTTATTCACCCAGTGTTACAGACCGCCGGGAGAACATTTCCTATATGTAAATGATTGATGGCGAATGATTAGGCTTCAGAACATAAAACTACTAGCAACGTACCCGTTTTTCGTACGGAGTATATAATATAAAGAAACTTATAATTAGCAATCATGTGAAAATTCTGTTAAAATATTAAATTTATTGCTCCTAAAGAGAAGTTTAAGGATATATGTTCTCACTATGAAAAATTATCTTCACGGGCAGATCTGAAGAATAAAATATCCTGGGTTCCTTATGGATATAAGAAAGAAAGAAATTTGGATATAAGATAGAAACTTCCTCATAAACTGCGAAATTAAATAAAAATTTTGATTTCTTTATACTTTTCATTGTTCAGCAAAAGCTTGTGAAAAATAAACCATGGAGATAGATTTCCCATTTAAATCATGTTTCAAACAATTCATGTTTTTAGAAAGTGACTATTTAGCGCAAAAAATCTCCCATCAAACTCAGAGATAAAGTTTAATTCACTTTCAAACGATTTTCAAGCTTTTCGTTTGGATAAACCACGGAGTTAAAGAGCAGAACTCCTAGGAAAAATTTTCGTTTTTCATTAATATCTCGACAAACTCTGGACTTAGATACTCAAAACTTGGGCTAAATTTATGGGGGGCTATTTCAAGGTTATCCACAAACTTTCATCAATTTCGGTTAAGCTGTTCTCCCGTGATGATGAGACAAACGAAAATTTTGTTTTTTACTAATATTTTGAGAACCACTGATCGTAAAAACTCCAAACATAGACTAAATTTTAAATGGGACTATTTCCAGGCTACCCACAAAATTTCATCAAATTTGGTTGAACCGTTCTCCCGTGATGACGGGACAAACAGACTGACAGACAAACAGATTTTCAATTTTATTTATATAGGTTACACAAAGTATCTTTTCTCGCGTATGAAATGAACTAGATCTACGAGAATAATGTTAGAAAATGTATCGCATACTATGTATTACATATGAAAACTGAATCTATTTACAATCGTTAATACTTTTTTAAAATTTTATATGATTCTTTTTTGATAAAGTGCAATTTTTCGAGATCGGTTTGTGTCAGATCTCTAACGTTTATGTTAATCGTTCTTTCTCTAATGAAAAGTGACATAATAAATGATTATTTATGTAATAATATGGAAGATTCCGATTTTTGGATGAGTTTTTAAATATTTCATTCGAAAATGTGGGGAGGTTCTGAATATTCGATTGCGTTTAACCTAAATAGGCTTTCAGTTTATACTGATTGTAATTTTTGTAGCCAATTTTGTTCGAATCGCTTCATACGTTCGTGAGATATTGTTTCCACACACACACATATACACACACATACACACACACAGACATCATCTCAAAAACGTTCGATTTGAGTTTAGGGATGCTTGAAACGTGCTTTTTGTCGAAAATTCGAATTCGAATTCCCGTCACAATACTTTCTGTATACATTATACCATTTATACAGGAAAAGAAAAAATTACATGCCATCCAACGTTCATAATTTAACAGTAGTTCCCAAGTATCTCACAAACTACTCCAGAAAATATAATAATTTCATAAATCCATCTGTTAATTAATTATAAATGTTTACAGCGAATAGCTCTGTCACTATTTTACAGGATCCCTATACAACTGTCATGTGCAATAAAACAGCCATTAACTGATCAACTCATTCGTAAAATAGCAGATATTATTCTAAAAAAAATGACACTGACACTAACAAATGACAACACAAAGGAACACACACAAATGACACTAATGTATTCCATAATTCAATTTAACTCGTATCACGTCCACTCTTTCCAACTGAGCGATGACTTCCTTGTATACCCTCTATAGAAATTTCTAGAAAGTGCTCGTATCTCCAAAACCAGCCGATATTTCAAGAAAGTTCTAGTAGATTCAAAACTTGCCAAATGTCGTCAAGTTGCCGATATTTCGCTAAATCTAGCAAATCTGGCCAGAAAAGTCGCCAAATGACGGCAACCCTATTTTCACGTAATAGCAATGATTGCGGCCAAAGTGTATTCTTCTTGCATGGCGTCAAAACTCGGCAAAATCATTTTATGTATTCGTGACAATATAAACATTTGAAAGGAATAGTTCACTCAATGAAAACGAAATCGGAACATACACAGTTAAGGTGAAACTAAACTTGTTTTGCGCACACTCCTGTTCTAAGGAGCGTCAGTAACATTCATTAGCGGATGTTGGAGCGTGAAAAATTTTATTTTCTGCTCCAGTGCTTATTGTATGAGGTTCCATTTGTGGCGACGGTAATGGATCATGATAACATCGGAAGTACGCTTCGAGATTTTATATGTATCTGCTGGATCTGCCCGAAGATTTGCAGCCGTAATTCGGAATCAGTGTTATTTTCATTTTAATCAATATAAGAGGAAATGGTTTACTGGATGCATTTGACTTTATCAGACACTGCATTATACTTCTATTGATAAATTATTATACGCGAAATTGTTGGACAGAATGTTTCTAATTAACAAATCGTACATGAGCAGCACACGATTTTCACTAAAGACGCTATTTCTTTTTATTCTTATGTTATTTGTATCGAGTTATATCTCATAAAAAACATAACATTAACACTTCCAATATCACCGAATATCATTTGCAGTTTTCAAATGCACTCTTTGACAATCACCTTAAAGTATGCGTCCAATAGAATAAAACAGTGCTTGCGATATAAATGAAGAGATAAAAAAATGATTACAATTTTAAATATAGAGGACTCTTTATTTTAAAATACATCGTGTGGCAGATTGGGCAAAACTTTCGACTCCAGATCCCTGACACTTAATGATGGCTGCAATGGAAGTCCTTGAATGCTGCAAAAATGAGGAACGTTTTGTAAACCTGCATAGCCTATGAAGGGTTCAACATGATGGATGCATTCCTGTGAGAAGGCAAGCTGAGCGCGGGCGGGCATTGTCTTGCTGGTAAGTGGCCTCTTGAGGACGTGGCATAAAAGACAAAATAAAGGGTCGTAGGCTCTGCTGTATGTATCAGTGTGTTTTAACATTGTACCATTATTAGGGAAGAACGGCTGTAGTAGGGCCATTACACCAGGAGTAAAAACGGTTTTACAATACAATATAAACGTGGATGTTACACGGTTCTGCTTCATAAGTAGATCATCGGCACCCAAGTAGAATCGATATACATAAATAATAATGATGCGATGCCATTTGGAGGCCGTCCATAATTCTTTGGAACGGATCCACTTCAGACGAAGTGACGAAAGGGAAATACGTCTTAAAGTGTGATGAGAATTCTATCTTGCCTTCGACCATGTGTCTTGAAATAGTGCGTGATAATACAAATTGCTACGTAAGAGACATTGCATTTCGTTGGATGGGGGACAGCAAAGTTGAGGAAGCAATTCGGACTCGTTTTACTATCAGCCTATCCTTTCTACCAGTTGACCTCCTATGTTGGTCAGTGCCTTCGCGGTATGCAAACGCACCTTCACCCAACCACTGCTTCCAGCAGCGCTCCACGGTGGTATCCGTATGTCCCAGATGTTTGGCGATTTATTTGCATGACCAACATGTTTCGAGTTTCTTCGTTTTCACTTTTGTTCAATTTATCCTAGATTTTTCATTGTGTTCTGTTCCACACTTTTTAAGGTTTTCTATTATCTGATCTTTTTATTTTATTTTATGTTCCAGTACTTTTATCTTCATTTATTTATGTTATAGGAACATCACTTTTCTCCTCATGCATATTGTAGTCCTCCTCTCTTAATTCACTTTTTCTTTAAGATTCTTTACTTCATTATTGTGACAGAATAATGTCTACAAAACACTTACCATAGTTTTTTAAGGTTTCAACGCTGTATTTGCCAACAGAAAGTTCTTAGAATCCAAAACAGTGCAAAAATCTGACAACTTCTCTTGAACAATTTCTCTGGATTCTGATGCTAATAAAAAGTCGCTCCTTTTGCTTTTTTGGACCTTCCAGAAATCGCTGCCATAACTTGTCAAAAGGTTTGCTACTTGAATTATGGGGGGGGGGACAACTTGGAGGTAGCAGTCAGTCACTTCAGAGAACTTACAAAGAAGACACCAGGAACGGAACACAAGGTCGGGAGCTTTACCAAGGCCCAAAACTTCCGGTATAGACTCTGGACCGTCATCCCGGGAAGTAGCTCACAACCATCCAGAAATTCACAAGCACAGGAGGTTTGTTTCTCTGTTACTTCCACCCCCCCTTTAGGAATATAAATCATATTTTAAACAGAGGTGAAATTATAGAACATATTTGATTGCCCTTTTTCATGGATATATTTTATTGTTAGAGAAATACTTCTCATTAAAGATGCGAGTTATAAATGGAACACATTCTGCAACCATTACAAAAATAAGAAAAATAAATATACGTAAATAAAATCAGCACAATAAAGCTCTAACAACTGAGTCGAAGAATATACTTCCAAAGAAAAGAGACCGTAACCGTCCCTTGGTGAATGAAAAAAGCGTAAAATTGAATATTTTCTAACTTTTTGCGCGAGGGAACACGCCTAGAAGGTATTTCGAAAGTTTATTTCGTAATATTTGCTGATGTTTTGGTGTGCTCTTGGTGTACAATGATTAAAACTATTATTTTACATTCAGAAGGATTAAGGATAAAACGGCTCGGTCAATGGAAATAAATAAATGATCAATGAGAAGGAAATATTTTATTACGAGAGATAGTATAAATATTACCAACATGAATGTGATATTACTATTCAGAAATATATTCATGAATATTATTTAGAAATGGATCGCTATGTAACAAGTGCTAAAATGTCTACATGAGTGACGTGGTACTTTGACTACTTCGTTAAAAATGATATTGAAATGACTACTTCAATGGAACTCATATTGAAATGAGTGGAGAGAAGGAGGTTGGGGCTTTTTTTCCACATGGAGCGTTGGAGTCGCTGAAACTCTTCATTTGAACACTGGCGCGTCTTTCAATAAGGGCGTGTAGATTTCTGCTCGTGGTTGACATAGTTCTCTGGAAAATATGGCGAAATTGTATGAACTAAAATAGAACCTTTCCAACCTGAATTTCCTATCTGAATGAATTCAGATAGGAAACGTTATATATTTTTTTCCCGAATTAACGTTTTACTCACAGAATATGTAGTGCATGCTCATAAAGCAGTATCAATTGCCTTGAGCTAAAGATGTCTTCAGCTCAAGGCAATTAATACGGCCTTTATGAACATCCACTACAGTATGTTGTGACATGATTTTAAGTTCGTTTTTGCCAGAACTCAATCCAGGTAAAAAATAAAGCAGCGGCTGTGGTTTTGTTAAGTTTCATTTTCTCAAGCAATGCATTCGGGGCGGAACGGAGACTAAGAGGAGCGAGGATAAAGTTGCTGGATTAAAAAGAGGAGAAACTACGGGAAAAAGACTTCAACAAACCAACAAACAATCAAACAAAAACGGGAAGAAAAATATATGATGCGAGCGGAACGTGTCTTTCCGTACATAATATAACGAATTTACCTCTTTTACAGCGAGTAACGATGTACAAGATCCTCAGCAAAATGTCGTAAGGTTGAACTATACAGTTGGTACTTCTCGGGGCGACAAAATGACTTGATCCAAGAAAGAAAAAGAGAAAAGGAGAGAAAGTGAACAAAATTGAAAGAGAATGAAGATGCAGTCTGTTTGTATTGCAATGAACTGTATGACAGTTGGGTTTCAAGTATAGAGTGTAAAAAGTGGGACCCTAAGTGGGTATGTGCTGGGAATTTCCCGTTAGCCACTTGATTCGAACGCCATTTAGAACTCACCTAACTTCTAAACAAAACAAATGTCCTTAAGTCTGGTTGAGTGCTGCCATCTAGTGTCCTTTTGGGAAACTGCAGAATGTCCCTTACACTTGGGAAACTAAAACCATGGAGGTAAAAATACGTTCTAATTCCATGATTAAAGTTTCATTCAAACTTCATCGAAACATAAATTGTGTGGTTCTCTATGTAAAAGCAGTGAGTATTTAATTCATATACTTTTATTCCAGACTACAGAGTTAAATAATTAATTTGAATGAAATAAATTCAGCAATTCTTATACACCTCATCTTACAAGCATTTGTTTACATTTCACATTCATTAAAGTTAGGCTTACTTGTAGAAATAACCAAAGTTGGATGATCATTTAAAATGAAAATGAACTGCGTTGGCGCAGAATATGGATGAACAGAAAACACGCAAAAATAAAGCGGTTTTTGGATGGATGCAACACTCAATATAAATGAAAAAGAACCGTAAAACTCACGATTTTGACACAAGATGGATGCCCTATTTGATTTTGAAGTGGGTCACGTGACTTCCTTATATCATATGGGTGCCATTATTATATTAATTTTTATTTAAAAAACTACCGAGCTTATTTTGCTGAAAATTTTTTATATATTTTATGGGATCATTCGCATATTTCCTAAAATTTACGAAGCAATTTGTAAATTTTAATGTCGCTTAAAATTTTTTTGAAAAATTAGGTCCCATAGGGATCAATGTATTTCATTTTTTTCAACTCTGATTCCATCCCAAACTAATTGGGTGATATTATTCATTTCCATTCCCATGTGTTCCACAGACTTCCTCAACAACAAACTAAAATTTCATTTTGATAAAGTCATTTTTACGTCAGTGATCGTGCGAACAGACAGACAGATAGAATGAACAAAGTCATAAACACTTTTCAACTATGTTGTAAAGTGTTAAAAATATTTGAATACATTACTTTTTGTTTCCTGATATATTTTTTCTTATCATTTGCATTTTCAAAATTTGCACCGAGTCATTCCTACTTTGAGGAAACTCCTACTAAAATGACTACTTTTATGATATTCAGAAGAGGTGACTTTACCCAGCTTTTCTGTAGAAGACAAAGATATTGTTTTTTATTTTATAAAGAATTTACCAAGAGAACTTTCTTTCAATTAATACTTGCAGCTTTTGACCTTGATTGAATTTTATTATTTTTGTTACTTTAGTGTTTTTTTATACAAATCAGTACTATTTAAACTGAAATCCTAAGTTTAAAGTAAATTACGAATAATTACGTTAATGTATGCATAAGTTCTCTACCATTATCTGTAATTCAGACGGAGTTCCTGAGGTCCAGAGGGTCAACCGTTTGTTCACAGGTGGCTCTTAAACTTCCGAAAAGTTCCCTATAGGAAGAATGTCTGTGTTTATGCCTTTAAGAAAGTTCTTATTCAAAATTTCCTTAACTCAGAAATTATTGCTTTTACTGAGAGAAATCTCCATATTTTTCTTTATAAAAAAAGAAATCTTAGAGTGTTTTATAGGAGAGTGTTTTAAAGTGTTTTATTGGAGAGTGTTTTAGAGTGTTTTATTGGAGAGTGTTGTATTAAAAAGAGTGTTTTATTGCATACGCTTTCATAGACTGCCATACGTATTATGAAAATTTCGCTTAAATGATTTTGGTGTGTCTCTAATTAAGATTTTCTGTAACTTCCCATAGGTTCCTCAATCTGTCTTTCAGTCTATATACATACATGCTATGTGCAATATCAATGTAGGATGTGTTCCATAGTAACAAGAATGAGATAGAAAGCGCTATTAAAATTCTTTGGAGCGCCGTGTTCTCGTCTACGACGAATAGAAAGTTTTGACGTTGCAAACAAAACTTATTTATTTACGATCAAATATTTTTCATTAAAGACACGAGTTCCACGCAGAACAGAATGGACAGTTATTTGAAGAAAGCAACAAAAGAAATATCCAATACAGAACTCAAAACCGAATTAAAGAACAAGGACACCGCTGTGTCATTCGGCAAATGAAAATGACTCATAAAATGTAATATTTCAGAAGATTTCCTACCGGTAGAAATTCCCAGAAATTATTTCTGGAATTTTATATCGCAATGTTTTCGTTACTTTGGAGGATGATTGCTTACGTACGATGATTATTACTGCTTTGAAAACAATAAAGAAAAAGAAGTGATTTCTGAACAGTTAAAATGGTAGAGAAATATTGAAACGATGAATATGTACTTATTTGTGAATTCTGTCAAACATATAGTATAAAAAAGTGGGTACACCATTTTTTTCCGGATATGAAGCTGAAAGGGGGCGTAACATGATTTTTCACATATTTCGTTTTACATATTTTATTCTATAAGTGTATTTGTTATTGACAAAGTAGGCAGAGAACTTAAGAAACCAAAGATTTTAAAATAAAGTTAGAAATAAACATTTTATTTAAAAGCTCAACTTTCAAGCAGTTTTCCCTGTTTAAATGTTCTCACTTGATCAATAATGCAAATTTGTAAGATGAGTTGAAATTATTGTAAAGACATAAAAATCTGTTCATTATAAAGAAACTGCAAGTCTTTACGATAATTATTATCAGACTGAAAAGCTGTACTTAAGTCTTAAGTAATTTGTACTTAAGTCATTTTGAAAATTTCCGATGACTACAAAGAAGCAATTCTTTGTTTTCGATAACGAGATAAATGGCTAGAAATAATAGACTACAAATACGTAAGCTTTTGCAATAAATGTAAATAGCATAATCCACAGAGTTAGAAAAATAATGAAACTTTTATGGACGAAACGCTTGGAAATGCCATAAAGCTTTGAGAATTATATCTAGGTGTCGCTCGTGTTAATGAAGTAGTCGCTATTATTAATTGACACGGAAGAAAGATGTAGTATTTAGTATATATATTTTGTATTATTTTAAAATTAGGGTTTCGTTAATTATGAGTATAAATTAATCAGCATTTTTTAATAGTTGTATAATAGAGTACAGAATATAGGAAGATAAAAATAAATTGAAAGGTAAAATAGCTTTGAATACGTAGAATATTCTTTATAGTTTCAGTTCATCATTTATTTTTCATAAAATGGACAGTTTGAATAAATATGTTATGCCTTTCACCATTAATATACAACGCAGAACTCCTTATAACCAGCGTCACCTGAATAATTGTCTTAAACGATATGGGCGTTTTCTTAACTTGGAAGTTATAACCCCTCATTTTTACCTCTACGGCATAATCTAATATTTATAAATAATGTGCTAGAAATGCATTGGAAAGAATGCGCTCAAGAGTGTGAAAATATTAATTCTAAATATTATGCAAAATATTTTCTTAACATCGCACTACTTATGTTACACTTATCAACTAAGAGCGCTGATATTATTAGTAAAACACAAATCCATTCCAACACTTCGGATTCAGTTTTTCATTAATTGTGACAAACTAATTCTCACGTATGACCCGATGTTAGAATTGAAAAAAAAACAACTCGCAGCAATTTGAAAAGATATCAAGAAATATCTGTAAATAGTTCCGGCACAATAAAGCCCTATTAACTGAATGAAAGAAAACTCTTTCGAGGAACGGAGACATTTAGAAGATGAAAGAGAAAAGTAAAACTTAATGTTTTAGAACTTTTTTTTTGTAAGAGAACAGCACCCCCAGGAATGATTTCCAAGTTTTGTATCGTAAAACATTTGATATTTTGGAGCGTTATCGTATGAGCGTTATAAACCATTATTTCGCGATCATTACTAGAAACAAAAGAACTGAACCATGGCATCTATCATCCATAAACATTGTGTACTCTTGGATGTCAATAAATAAATAATTAATTGGAGTGTGGATAGACTGGAACTTTCTCATACTAGAATTAATTTTAAAAAATTTGAAAAATCTGTATTGTGGGTCCAAAAGATTATAACCATAGCCTATTACCCTTCACTTTATAGGACTTGAAAAAATAGTTCAGTCCCTACCATACTTGACAATGTACCCCATCGAAAGGAGTCACTTGTCCTCCAAGGGGTGTTAATGAGGTCACGAATGAAAAATGTGTATCGCAATACTTTTCTCAACAATGATTGAAAGTATGACGTCTCGGGATCCATAAACCCTTTTATTCACTATTATGTCAAAATGTGTCCTATGTTGTCATGTTAAAAAAGTATAAAATGTAGAAGTTTTCGCTCGAATCCAAAAAAATTCTTAAATATTCTAGATCAGTTGTCTTAGATTTTTTGATAACAAACTAGGATATAAAATCTTTCGAAAATCCAATTATACGTGTGGTAGCTATCTTGTAAACAAGACATCGACCCCAGACATAGATAGACAGACGGATATCCCTCCAAAAATAGTCCAAACGTGTTCTGGAGGTCCTAAAACATAGACTGATATCCAAATCTCGAATTCGAAAATTTTCGTGAAAGCAATACTTTATACTGTATCCAATAGTATGATGAAGTGAAACTAAATACATAACATAATCTAAAATAGGATAATATCGGTTATTTATAGATAGCTATTAGTATAGAGCAAGCTGTGTTTTGTATAAATATACATTACGTGACAGTGAAAATGAGACACCAAGAAGGAGTGGGTAGAAAGCGATGAAAATAGGCAAACCGAGAGAGACAGCAACAATAATACGTGATGTTTATTGCAACATGATACGCCTATACACTGAACGATAACACCTTCTGATCAGTAGGTTGTAGGACCACCGCGGGCGGCGAAACAGACAGCAACACGTCTAGGTACAGAGTCAATGAGCATGCGGATGGTGTCTTGAGGGGTGGATCCCTATTCCCTGTCAACTATTTGTAGAGTTCGTCTTCTAAACACTTCGGTGGCCGCGCACACAAGCGACGTCCAATCACGCCCCAGACGTGTTCGATGGGTGAGAGATCAGGGAAGACGGGTGGTCAGGGAAGCACATGAGTACCTCGCAGGGCATGTTGGGTGATGCGTGCCGTGTGTGATCGGGCGCTATCCTGCCAGTAAATGGCATTGGGCACCCCTGATGGAAGAATAGTGTAACCGGCTACACGCACATCATCCACGTATCGTTGGGCCGTGATAGTGCCCTAAATACGGACCAGAGATGACCTGCTATCGTAGTCGATGGCTCCCCAAAATATGATGCCGCGTTCTCGCGCGGTGTGGCGTTCCACAGATGCGGCCGGATAGGACCTGTCACCACTTTGGCGCCAGACTCGCACATGGTGACTATCATTGCTAAAACATAAGCGTGAATCATTTGAGAACACGACCCTGTGCCAATCCGCCGTCCACGTGACTCTATCCCGACACCATTGCAAATGGAGACGTCTGTGCTGTTGGGTCAATGGTAGTCTTCTTAACGGGCGCCATGAGTGCAGGTGCCGGCGACCAATCGGCGGATAATGGTTCTGGTGGACATGGGAGCATCAAGTGTGTTTTGCACATGCTGCAAAAGGACGACGGAAGTGGCCTGTGTGGCCGCCAACGATTGCCGGCGGATGCTTCTGTCCACGGGTGCTGACGTCGCTCTTGTCGTACCGGCACTCTTCAAACGTACCACATTCCCTTGTTTCAACGATCTTCGCCACAACCGGTGCACCGTGGACGCGTGTAGGTGGCTATCCGCTGAGATTTGACTTATGGACCAAACTGCCCTTCTGAGTGCGATCACCATATCCTTCTTGAAGTCGTATGTCTGTTGGAACTACTTCGGTTAGCGGCGACCTGGCATTCTCTGCTACTACACGCTTCCTCTTAGACAAAAAAAAATGCAAAATGATTTCCCTGTCAGACAGAGTGGCGCGACTATTGCCAATTCTGTAAATGTCTCCTCTTATATCTCACTCAACGTGTGTAGGACAGCTAAGCATTTCGCATCATTTACATAACTCGGTGAGCTGCGTCTACCCTGCAAATCGCTCATTTTTCTGCCCACTTCTTCTTGGTGTCTCATTTTCAGTGTCACGTAGTGTATGAATACTATTTTTTTGCAGACAAGTGCTTTGAAGGGAAATAGTATTGCTTATGCATCATCTTTTGTCGTGAGTGAGACTACGTTCCTCGTTCAACCTTGTCAGGTCACAATATCATATTACACTTTTCACTTCTTAAAAGTTAGTATTTGTGACTTTCCATATATACATAAAATAATGTATAAGGAAAGTATTGTGACGAGGTCGAAAATTTGAATTCGAGTTTTCGACGGGCGAGCACGTTTAAAGCATCCGTGAACACGGATCAGAAGTTTTGAGGTGATGTCTGTGTGTGTCAGTGAGTCTGGAGGCGATATCTGAAGAACGAATGGAGCGATTCGAACGAAATTTGGTACAAAATTTACAATGCGTTAATACTGGAAGTCTATTGTTTTTAAACACAATCAAATGTTTAAAATCCGACAAAATTTCCGAGTAGAATTTTCAAAAAATCATCAAAAAATTAAAACCTTTCATAAAGTTAAGCAAATAGTCATTTCTTATGAATGTGTTATTAGAAAACGATTGGCATAAACTTTAGAACGCTAGCATGAACTGTTCTCGATGTATTGCACATTTTTTCAAATAAATTTATCAAAAATCATAAAATAAAATAAAAAATTCTGATGTGGGCAACACATGACTTTCCTTATATAATGCAATGAATTTACTACTTTTACAGTTAAAAAAATGTTATTCTTACAGTAGATACTTACATTCTTTTCAAGATATTGAATTTTCTTCAATTAGTCGTCATTTTCATTGATTTAGCGTCATTTTTATCAATTTCGCGAGAGTTTTGTTAATTTGGAAACAATTAAAAATGTCGCCAATTTGGCGACATTCCGCCAAATTCGTCGCCAAAATCTCGCCAAGCGTTATGGACGAAGAAATAAGTTATTCTTACAGCAGGTAAATGACTATTGGCGTTCAAATACAAAAGTATTACTCAAAGTATCTTTTTTCATGAATGGGACGAGCTAGATCCACGAGAATGATGTCACCCAATTTATCGCATGGTATTACATATGAAAAGTGAACATGTTTCTCAATAGGATTTTTTTTATTTTATATAATTTTTTGATAATTTTTTTGAGAAACGTGCAATATCTCGAGAACGGTTCATGTTAGCGTTCTAAAATTTATGTCAATCGTTTTCTAATGAAAAATTACATAAGAAATGTCTATTTGCGTAACTTTATTATCGGTTTTGATTTTTTGACGATTTCTTTAAAATTTCAAGCGAAAATTTAGGGGCATTCTGAACATTCGATTACGTATAAAAATAATAGGCTTCCAGTGTTTACGGATTGTGATTTTTGTTCCAAACTTCGTTCGAATCGGTCCATTCGTTCGTCAGTTATCGTCTCCACAGACTCACTGACACACACACACACACACACAGAGAGAAAGAGACATCACTTCAAAAATGTTTGATTCGTGATCAGGAATGCTTGAAACGTGCTCTCCCGTCGAAAACTCGAATTCGAATTTTCGACCCTGTCACAATACTTTCCTTATACATTATGTATATAAGGAAAGTAAAAATTATGAACTATTGTAAAATACTACGTTCAAATTTCATATGTAATATCATGCGATAAATTGGGTGACATCATTCCCTTGAATCTAGCCCGTTCCACTCATGAAAATATACTTTGGGTAATACTTTTGTAGTTGGCCAATAGTCTTTTATTTGCTATAAGAATAAATTATAATTTTGCGGCCATAACGCTTGCGAAGTTTTTTCGACGAATTTCTCGGAATGTCGCCAACTTGCCGACTTTTTTAAATACAGTAGGTGCCGCTTAATGTGATCGCTTTGGGACAGATGCTATTTGATAACAATAACCGATTGATAACAATAAACAAAAAGTATCAGAAACATAAAATTTTGATTTTAAAAATTAATATTTACTGTATTTTTGCAGCTACTATAAATTTAAAAGATTCACTAAGATTTAAAAGATTCACACAAACACTATTTTAAACAAATCGTTAAAATAGATCAATTAAAAAATGTCTTTCAAAGTTGTCTGCCTTGTATTTTGTCTTAGCAAATTATTTATAAAACTTTCATATCTGTACTGTTCGCGAAAGTCCCCAGCAGTGCCTCTGTATTGCACCCCGAGTCCCAAAACACGGAGAGCCTCTCTCATTTCACTAGCAGTTGGAGGATTCTCAACAAGGTTTTCAGCTTCGTCCTCATCTTCATCCGATGCTTTTTCATCGTTTTCTTCGATAGAACACGATACAGCTCGGCATACATCTTCATCAGTCATTGTTGTAGCCACTTGGGCGTTCTCATCTATAGACATCCATTCTGCAAAGTCATTTTCAGTCATGTCGGATGGTACAAGTACTGTTTCATCGAATTCCGGTACATCCATACCTTCGTCCGCTTTAACGAATCCACCGTGCGAGAAACAGTTCTTAATTGTATTCTCGGACACTCGATCCCACGACATTGTCAAAAGATGGAGAGCCTGAAGGACATTCGTCTTCTTTGCTAACGCGTTTGCACTCAGTTGTTCCGTACCTTCCATATTTTCCAAAACCCTAGTGCGCATTTCTCCACGGTAATACGCTTTCATTGCACGAATTATTCCTTGGTCACATGGTTGGATAAGTGATGTAGTGTTGGCAGGTAGGAGAATGATTTTGATATGCTTTAATGTGACATTTACATCGTGGGCTCTGCAGTTATCGATGAGTACGACGATATTGTGATCTAATTCTTTGTCCCACTTTAGAAGCCATTCGCTGAATAGAGCAACTGTCATCCACGCTGTTTTATTGGCAGCATAATCAACAGGCAATTTTTTAACACCCTTAAAGCATCTCGGCTTTTTGGTTTTTCCGATAACAAAGAGTTTCTTCTTCTTTCCAGTCATGCTCGCACAACAGAGAACAGTTATACGTTCTTTTGAAATTTTGCATCCCTTAGAGCTCTCGTTTTTGAACAGGTACGTATGCTCTGGCAAGGCACGAAAATAAAGTCCAGTTTCGTCAGCATTGTAGATGTTTTCGGGTGAATAATCAGCGATTATTTTCGGCCATTCTTCGGAAATCCATGCCTTTGCAGCTGGAAAAGCGGCATCCTTTTCTTCCCCATGGGTACGTTTGAACACAATGTTCTCCCTTTTCCTCCAGCGATTAAACCATCCGTCTGTTGCGACGAAATTTTTTTTGCCCATTTTAGAAGCAAGATCTACAGCTTTCTGCCGCATTAAAGGACCGTTTATGCGTGCATCCTTCTCCCTAACATTGGCAAACCACAGTGTCAAAGCCGATTCGACTTCTCCACATTTCCCAGTACGTCTTCGCTTACAGTTCAAATTTGCGTTCAACTGCGCTTTATTTTCAATCTCGTCGCGATTCTTTAACATTTTACAGAGTAATGGCTGAGAGATTTTAAGTGCAGCAGCAGCATTTCTTTGACTCATCTTGGGTAAATTATCAAAACGTTTCAAAATGTCAATTTTGTCCTTAACAGTTAAATCATTGCGTTTTTTTTCCATTGCTAAAATGCTTGACCATCTGCAATAAAGTTTGAAATGCAACTTTACAGAGAGAAAAAATTCTACAGCTTACAACAGTCCAAGAACTTTGCTTACTGATAAGAAAAGAACTCAACGCTTTTCCTACGCCCACACCATTCTCAAAGGGGGGAAAGGGGGAGAGAAATCACCATCTGCAGAGCTGGCGCCAAGCGCCGGGATTCCTGCACGTGCGATTTCTGCACAAAGGGCCCCTGTTTGGGAATTCTCCCTTTACTTTTACGTATAAGGAGTTTGGATTTTTTGTTGAGAGAATGAAAAAAAAAATTCGAAAATGGTACAAGAACGACGAAAGTGAAGTGATAAAGTGATAACAATAAACGAAGGCGCTGATTACAAAAACCGATTTTTTTAACATGTGTTAATATACAAGCGTTCGGGACTTCGCGATTCTGATAACATTAAACGAATGATAACATTATCCGCGATCACATTAAGCGGCACCTACTGTATTGTCAAATTAATGAAAATATCGCCAAATTGACAAAAATGACACTAAATTAATGGAAATGACGACTCATTGACGAAAGTTCAATATCTTGGAAAGAATATAAGAAATCTATGAGTACTATAAGAATAACCTATTTAACCAAATTTTGGTAACGAGTTTTTTGAAATATCTCCAACTTGGTTACTTTTTAAATTCTGCCGAATTGATGAAAATGTCATCCAATTGTTAAAAAATCGCCTAATAACTAACGCTTAATCAATGGAATGATGACTAATTGATGAAAGTTCAATTTATTGGAAAGAACATAAGAATCTATATATATGAAGAAGAAAAGTATGTATGTATGTATGTACGTATGTATGATCCAACATCACAGGAGAACGGCTGAACCGAATTGGATGAAATTTGGTGGGTAGACTTGAAATAGCTCCACTTAAAATTAAGCCTATGTTTCGAGTTTCTAACGCTAGGGGTTGTTGTGATATTAATGAAAAACAAAACTTTCGTTTGTCTCATCATCACGGGCGCTCATCACACTGCACCAAATTTAATGAAATTTTGTGGGTAGCTTTAAAATAGCACCCCATAAATTTAGTCCAAGTTTCGAGTTTCTAAGACCAGGAATTGTCGAGATATTAATAGAAAACGAAACTTTTTCCCAGGAGTTCTTCCAAGGCTGGAAATCTTTGGTATAAAACGTGAAAGTCAATTAAATCTCTGAGTTCTTTGGGAGTTTATTGAACGTATTACTCACCTTTGAAAATCGCAGGTTTGAAATATGAATTTAAATAGAAACTCTATCACCATGGTTTATTTTTCACAGGCTTACGCAACAAATTTTATTAATTAATTTGAATAATATATATATATATATATATATATATATATATATATATATATATATATATAAATTCCCATAAAGGACAAGTATTTATATGCCCATGAAGATGTTAAAAGAGTATTTATAAAGTGACCGCCGGGGGGAGTGGCGACCCCCAAATCTCTTGTTAAAGCTTTTACTGCCATGGCGAAACGCTCCCAGTAGCCGAAACCTTCAAACCACTTCCAACAAGACGCTCACCATTACCTCAAAAAACATAAAACACATTAAAAATCAAGTCATTGATATAAAAAACCAAGTCATTAATATAAAAAACCCTAAAATCACTTTAAACAATACTTCTAACTACCTAAAGATCTTAAAAGGGGGAGGGGATAAAAACCCACTTCAACATATTAAAACTATTGTATGGAATCATTAAATAAGTGGTTATATTATGTATTTTCAAAACGATATTAAAACACCATAAAAGAAATGGACAAATACAAGATTATTTCTAAACCTGACTGTAATAGCCATGGAAACCATATTGACTCGAACCATAAAACTACTAGTGTATGAAATTATTAACAATGTGGATATTTTTATATACTACAAATAAAAACCAAATATCAATTTGCGGCCATAAACAACTAATGTATGAAATAATTCAGAAGGTGGTTATTTTGCATAATTCAATGAAAAACGAAATAGCAATTTAGACATTTCAAAAAGTGAATGAAAACCAACTTTTAAAATTCCCCATAATTTTCACACTAAAAAACCTTCTCCATTCTCATAAAACTTTTACAACAAAGCAACTTTGAAAGATATACAATGAAAGATATACAGATATACAGTGCCCGAAACTTTCCAAAATCCTACTATACTTGACATTCCATTATAACATGACAATGTACCATCTGTGATTAACCCATCTACTATTTAGACACTCAAAACACTAGAAGAGTCAATCATCAATAGAACAATAATTAAGAATCCCCAAATGCATCCAACCAGCTCTATTCGAATTCTCACTAGCCTAAGCTATAAACCATTTCTAAACTCTCACGGATATCAAAGCTTTTCCAAAATGGTGCAGTTATGGCAATCAGATCCATTTTTTTTTACAATGAAGTTACTTCTATCATAGTGAAAAAACAATGTATAAGATTCACTACCCTATATGTGCGGGTGTAATTTTTATCAGAGTTTTGCATCGTAAATCCCGAGCAACGCTGGGTAATCGCTGCTAGCAGACTATAAGTGTAACACATTTCTCCGTTCATAACGCTTGGGAGACATTTAGCGGGACGTTGCTAACTTGGTGATTTTTTAAATGTTGCCAAAGTGACAAAAATATCGCCAAATTGGTAAAAATGACTCCCAATGAGAAACACTGTTTAGCATATTCCGATTTCTGTCATTTGACAGCCATACCTATTAGTATATAAGAAATGCTCTTCTCTCCGTTTGTCTCTAACACTTGGTAATGTATTTGGCAAACTTGGCGAATAATCTAGCAAAGTGTCGACAACTTGGCGATATTTCGTCTCAGATTGACGAAAATTTCGTCAAAATTGCTAAAATGACGCTCAATGAATGAAAATGACCCTAATTGATGAATTCATTATTAAAATATTTTAATATATGGACTGTACCGCTTATTGAGGATACTATCCAATTTAATAATTATTAATTTATAGTTGTGTAAAATAGAAGTTATTTGGGTACTTTGAAATATCATTATATGTTGTCATTCAGAAAATCGCCAATGTACAAGTCAACGTTGAAAACACAGTACCTTGGTATTTATACATTATTTTTTGACTCTAAAAGGAGTCAATTTATTGCTTTATATAAGGAAAGTCATGTGTTGACCACATCAGTTTTTTTCTTATGGGTAAAAAGAAATTAAAGGGAAAGGGTAAGTGGGATGCCAGAAAATTTATGGATTCCAATTACGGACGTATAAACATAGACGGTGTGCTATTTGTGTTATTTGCAATAGTATTTGAAGGGTATACTTGGACGATAATGGCTTGTAATTCCGCCCCAGTAACTTAATGGGGGAGCGCGTCGGCTGGCCAGTGTGAAGATCCACGGTTTAAGCCCTGGTTGGAAAAATAAAGTTTTTAACAATGACTTTCGAACACATCAACCCTCCACGTTGGTGGAATGATATCGGCTGTCTGAAAGGGACCCTAGTACGACTTGCACGGATTGAGTGGATATTGAGAGCCGATTTCAAGTCGGGAGGACAGAAACCACGCAGGAAACGAACACAGAGAATCAAAAAATAGCATTAGAATGTTGACATGAGAAAAAGAAAAGGATATCGGAAAGTGGTCAGTTAGATTGCCAAGTCGTACGTCCGTTTGCTATTAGAGGGAGGAATATGCATACTTTGACGATAAGAGTTTGCCATGCCGTCCTACTAACTCAATTGGGAGAGTGTTTGCTGACCAGCATAAAGAGCCATGGTTTGAGACCCGTATAGAACAGCAAGGTATTTTGCATACTCAGCAGTGAACGTGCATAGTAAAAATACAATGGTAGCTCCAGTCAGACTAATAATGATATAACAAGAATCATGTGCAACAGCTTCCTAAACGGAGATCGTTCCACGTCATGTTACTTTATGTGCTACTTGATGCGTTACTTTATGAGCCGATCACAAATGGAAGACGGGCATCAGTGGCTCGCTCTTGCCCTGCAGCAGTCAAGGCAGCGGAGCTGATGAAGCTCACTTAAAATTCCTCGAGAGAGAGATGAGACGACAGAAAGATTCGAAGTAGACGAGAGGGTGAGAAGATGCAGGTGCGGGTTGTTCGTAAGAAAAGACTGAATCAGCTCGAATTCTCAGTACAAATAAAGAATTGTGAGCAGCAAAATAGCGCTCTGAAACAAAATATTTCTCACTTTGGTAAACGCCGTGTTTTTCGATGGATGAAAAAAGAGAGGTCTGTAGTGATCGGCATTAAAAACAGCAGACGATAGTTTGAATATTATAGTAGTGCCACCAAACTGAAAAAAAATTTTATTTCATTTTTCGATTCTTTATATAATTTTAAAATGGGATGTGCGAGATTTTTCGATTACCTTGTATATGCAATGAGGCATATGGAAAGCAAATTAAATCAGGCCTTTTACTACTCATAGAAAATAAACAAGTAGTTCTAATAACGACGATAACTCACTTTTCTTGAGATATTACAGCTTAAGCCATGTTAATTAATATTAACAAATTTAGTGTAGTAAGATTTCATGGTTTTCTTCAATAAATTGTAAATAAGGCTCATTTCCTCCTTAGAAACTGCCCAATGAATGGTATGGCTGGTTTATCTGGTTCTTAAGATATTACGCAGTCTTGAGCTAATTTGAATCAACATCATAAAAAAATGAGATATTTTTAATTTTTCAAATACAATATAAAGATCATCTTTATAGTAGCACTAGCACATATAAATGCCGTTGCTCGTGATTAAAAATACGGGCAAATTATAATATTCAGTTTTTCAAAATCTTATGATAAATTGTGTAATTTTATTTTCTAAAACGAAGCTTAAGAATATTTGTTCTCGTTCTTCCAAATTTTTTTCGGAGATATATCTGGAAATTTGTTCAACCTATCCCAAAATGATGATACTAAACTGTAAGAAGATAGATCTGCATTATATACCATTTTTATCCTGTTTCAACAATCTTTGAAACACAATAGAAAATAATATGAATTTGAAATATCCTTGCTTAAATAAATCAGATAACTTGGGACATCGAAAAAAATCACTCATTCTTACAATCTTATGTCCCAAGGTCGTAATGGATACAGCTTATTCAAAAATATAATACCATTCATTTATAAAAATAATTTTTCAATCCATTTCATTATTATTTAAATAGTATTTTTTAAATAGAAATCCTGTGCTGATTTAAACACATTTGTCCAAGATATTTTCTTCAAATAAAGTTCCAGATAATAATTTTCTCTGCATAAACGTTATTTTTGTAGAAGATTTCATGCTGCGTTTCTACTTCTCCCCCATACATAGTAACAGTTACAGTGAAAACGTTATGACGGCATTATTCGAGTTCCTGACAGTAGAGAGCATCTTTGAACTTGAATCGAAAGTTTTAGAGGTACTATCTGGATGTAATATATCACGAATGAATGGAGCGTTTCGAACGTACGATTTTGTACGATTAGTACAATCCGCGAATACTGCAACTTTATTCATTTTAAATCAAAATTTTAATCAAATTTTCGATTTAAAAAAAATAGGAACGATTCATAATTTCTATTATTTTATATTTTTTTATTTATTTAAATAAATGCAAGCTACAGGACAAAGTCTCAGTAACAGCGTGTAAGATAAAATGCAATACAAAAAAATCTGATGTGGGCAACACATGACTTTCCTTATATAATGCAATGACTTTACTACTTTTACAGTAAAAAAAATAAGTTTTTCTTATAGTAGATATTTATATTCTTTCCAAGATATTGAATTTTGACAATGAGTCGTCATTTTCTTTGATTCAGTCTCATTTTTATCCATTTGGCGAGATTTTCGTGAATTTGGCAACATTTAAAAAAGTCGCCAAGTTGCCGACATTCCATCAAATTCGTCGCCAAAATTTCGCCAAGCGTTATGGATGGAGAAATAAGTTATTCTTATAGCAGATAAATGACTATTGGCGTTCAAATATAAAAGTATTACTAAGTATATTTTCTCGTGAATGGAACGAGCTAGATCCACGAGACTGATGTCACCCAATGTATCGCATGATATTACATATGAAAAGTGAACATGTTTCTCAACGGTTAATATTTTCTTTTAATTTATGGAATTTTTTGATAAATTTATTTAAAAAATGTGCAATATCTCAAGAACGGTTCATGCTAGTGTTCTAAAGTTTATGTCAATCATTTTCCAAAGAAAAATTATATAAGAAATGTCTATTTGCGTAACTTTATTAAAGGTTTTGATTTTTGGATGATTTTTTCAAAATTTCACTCGAAAATTTAGGGGAGTTTTGAACATTCGACTACGTTTAAAAACAACAGACTTCCAGTATTCGTGGATTGTGATTTTTGTACCAAATTTCATTTGAATCGCTCCATTCGTTCGTGAGATATCGTCTCCACAGACTCACTGACACACACACACACACACACACACACACACACACACACACACAGACATAACCTCAAATATGTTCGATTCGTGATCAGAGATGCTTAAAACGTGCTTTCCCGTCGAAAACTCGAATTCGAATGTTCAACCTCGCCACAATACTTTTCTTATACATTATGTATATAAGGAAAGTAATATACAGATTAAAATGTAATAAAATACATTAAAATGTACACTATTGAGAACACATGATTTTCAAAAGCATTTGAAAATGAATCAATACATTAAAATATGAAATATTGGCAACAAATGGTTTTCAAAAGCCATTTCTGATGAATAAAACACATCAACATGGGCGGAGAAGCTGTTGTATAAATTGCAAAAATTATTAATCGAGCAATAACAACCTATATTCGTACTAAAATTCCTATCAGCAAATAAACTCACGCTTCTCGTTGAATATTGGGGAACATCAAACCCGATCCCACCCAAAACAGGGGAATAATCCATTCTGTCATTGAACAGATTCCTGAAGATTGAAAATAAAATGAAATCCCTTCTGTTCTGTAAGCTTCTTACATTAAACATATCGCGAAGAAAAGTAGGAGATATAAGGTATAACAAAAGTACCCGCTTTCTTATAATATAGATATCTCAAGAATTTATTTTGAATCATTTCGATCTTGTTTGCACGAATAGCACACAGACACATACTCAAGCCAGACCTGACCAAAGCATTAAAAAGAACAATGATGGTATCCTCATTGGTAAAATCCTGAGTCATTCTCTTAATGTAACCGAGTTTCCTATAAAATTTATTACAAATATCATAAATATAAGAAGAAAAGGAAAAATCAGATGTATAAATAACACAAAGATGAGTAACGGAGAACTTTTCAAACAAAACAGAGTTGCATAAGAAAATAAAATAGGCACATTTCTACGAGTAAAGGACACAATACTACATTTACTGAGATGATGACGGTTATTGCTACATCCATTAAAAAGGACATGCAACCCAGACTGAATATTGATACAAGAACCAGCATCGAGCACCGGACAGAAAATTTTCATATCAGCATAAAAGAGGCAATTTTTAAAACAATCAGTAAGATCATTAATGAAAATAATAAATAACAACAGAGCCTTGGGGCACCCCAGAACTAGCCGAAAAGCCTTATTCAAGCAAGAACCAAAATGAATACATAAAAACCTTGAAGTTTAATAGGATTTTAATTGCATAATCAAATTAGAACAAAACCCGATACTCTTCAATTTATGAAGCAAAATACCGTGATTAACCGAATCAAAAGCTTTCGTAAAATCAGTGTAAGTAATATCCAATTGAAATAAATAATTATTTTACATGTAATGTTTTATCTTGAAACAAATGACGCACACTTTAGAACTCCAACTCCAACCGTTTTCGAGGTATGGTTAATCTAACGATTTAACACCTTTCTAATTAGCATTTTAAATTTAATTTGCCGAGTTTGTTATCCCATCAAATTCTTCATTCATTCATTCATTCATTCATTCACGCTTCAATCATTTTTATTCGATCGAGCACTTTACTACATATAAACTTAGCGTGTGCACTTATGGTCCTTTCTTTACAAAGTTATTCTTGGCTTTACTAGTAAATGTGCGCATTTATTTTTTAAACCTTCTCATTTCGTTCGCTTTAGATGAGTGAAAGTATTTTAAAAAATAGTATCTTGCGTAGTCAATGAAGATATTTTTCTTTCTGTGTGCTTATCTGAAGCAGAAAACAAAAGCTTCGGACCGTTGCGGAATTTGGTACTGGGTTAGCTAAATTCTGGGCACGACAGATCTCGATGCGATATGTTAAAAGTTTGACTTACTTTTTTTAGTTATTTTATAAAGCGCGATATTCACATAAATCGTTTCCCTAGCCATCGAAAGTATTATTGTAGAGTTTCTTATAAGAAGGATCAAAGTACAGTCTTTGGAACAATCCGTAGGACACTTAATTCCTATTTATTTATTTATTTTTAAATATGTCGAAAAGTGTGTGTTTTGGTTTTTATTTTCTTATTTCTCCGCATATGAAAACGGAAGATTAGCACAATCCTGTAGTCTGGAGAAAATATGGGTGGATACCTTTGCATTCTAGGAAAAACAAACATTTTTTGGAATTACTGTATTTTCGGATGTTCCGTTAATTTTAAACCGAGAGGGAGAATTCAGGGAAACTAGCCTAGGCAACCGTGTAGGTTTTTGCCTCTTAATGGCTAGCCCCAGGGGGTCAATCTCCATTCCAGCGGAGCCGCAGCCAGGTCGCTGACTTGGCGAAATCATTCACCGGGTAGGGTCCGAGAGAACGTCCGCCAAGCTCGACACCAGCCACCGGTCAGCCCTTGGCTCGGGCCATGAATAGGCACAGTCCATGAGCGCGGCCACCTGGAAGAGTCTGGGCCTGAACGACTCAATGGCTCGACGGACAGGTAACCAGATTGATTTTCCCCCAGCAGACGGAGGACCAGAGGTACAGATCTAAGATCCGTACCCCGCAATCTTTGGCGGGGCAACCGAGAGGGAAATTGTGAATTCTGCGAGCGATAAAAAGGCTTCATTTATTGCTTTACGCCGGTTGCTATGTAACGGGGGTTGCAACTGCCGCCACAATCCGCCCGTTGCTATGAAAAGTTTTAAACAGAAACGTTTTGGACGAATGGGTTTAATGACATTTTTCAAAAGCAGTTTTGAATAAATTTTCGATTTGAACAATTTTCAATACTGTATTAGTTACTTTATCTGATAAGTAAATGTAATATTTTTATGTGAATGTTTTTAAGTTTGCTGATGATTTAGGAATTAATTGTATTAATAGTCATATAAATACATTTAAGTTGAGTGATAATTCGTTAAAGAAGGTCGTGTACCCAGATTCATGCGCCCCCACACGCTTATTTAGGGCGTATTACACCCTCGCAGTAAGTTATTACTTTTCTTATATACATAGTATAATGTATAAGGATAGTAATGTGACGGGGTCGAAAATTCGAATTCGAGTTTCGAATTCGACGGGAGAGCACTTTTCAAGCATCCCGGATCATGAATCGAACATTTTTGGAGTGATGTCTCTGTGTGTGTGTGTGTGAAAGTATGTGTGTGTGTGTGTCAGTGAGGTTGTGGAGACGACATCTCACGGACAAATGGAGCGATTCGAATGAAATTTGGTACGAAAATTACAATTCATGAATACTGGAAGCCAATTGTTTTTAAATACAATCGAATGTTCAGAACTCCCTAAATTGAGTGAAATTTTGAAAAAATCATAAAAATATCAAAACCTTTAAAAAAGTTACGCAAATAGACATTTTTTATGTAATTTTCCTTTAGAAAACGAATGACATAAACTTTAGAAAGCTAGCATGAACCGTTCTCGAGATATTGCACATTTTTCAAATACATTTATCAAAAAATCCCTTAAAGTAAAAAAATACATATTAACTGTTGAGAAACATGTTCACTTTTCGTATGTAATATCATGCGATACATTGGGTGACATCATTTTCGTGGATCTAGCTCGTTCTATTCATGAGAAAATATACTTTCAATAATACTTTTGTATTTGAAAGCCAATAGTCATTTATCTGCTATAAGAATAATTTATTTCTCCGTCCATAACACTTGGCGAGATTTTGGCGACGAATTTTGCGGAATGTCGCCAACTTGGCGACTTTTTAAATGTTATCAAATTAACGGAAATCTCGCTAAATGGATAAAAATGACGCTAAATCAATGAAAATGACGACTCATTGAAGAAAATTCAATATCTTGGAAAGAATACAAATATCTACTATAAGATTAACATTTTTTTAATTGTAAAAGTAGTAAATTCATTGCATTATATAAGGAAAGTCATGTGTTGCCCACATCAGATTTTTTTTACTATAAGAGTAGTAAATCCATTGCATTATATAAGGAAAGTCATGTGCTGCCCACATCAGATTTTTTTCCCTGTAAGTGGACAGGCATATCGCCAAAACGTTTTTAGTTTTTCGAGAATATGTATATGTTCCCGTGTCATTTTTATGAGAGGTTCACATCCCAAATCCATGACAACACAGGGTACATTTCATAGTGTTATCCAATTCTACGATTTTGATGATATATAATTTGTTATTTTGGTATACAACGAGGTAGTACAGAACAAAATCCTTTCCAATTACTTTTATGTTTCTCTAAGGTAAATCAAACCTTACCTATCTTAAAAAGAAAATAACACAGACAATGCCGGTATTATGGGAGAATTATTTCTTGTAATATGTTTCAAGTTGTAAAACATCCAGGTATAAGTAGAAATACATTCATTCTCTTTGGGTGTTTTATATCGCTTCTTATCGGAGCACGTAAATCTACGCTTAGGGTCATATCATTTGACTGCAATTTCAGGCTTTTATAAATTATGTCTCTTATAGTGAGAACGTACAACACTTTGAGATAATATACGCAAGATATGCAAATAAGGAAAATAGAAATGTTTTTGAGAATAATATGGAAGATAATATACTTGAGTGGACAATAAACTATTTAGTTATACTGATCTTTGACAGGAATGAAATGTTTTACAAAATGAACAAATTTTACGTTTCTTTAAAAATGTTATAAATATTTCAGACCATAAGGTATCCATAGGAACATAAAATAACGAATAAGTTCAATTCGAAAAATAAATCTTATATAATGTGACATATAATTGAATGCAGATTTTCTTTACATATAAAAATTGAATGTGTCCTATACATAACTTTTCATGCTTGCAAATAAGGTAGGCGAGCACAAGTTGGCACAATATATGAATTTTGTATGAGTTCGATGCTTCGCCACAAGCTGACCCTAGGTTTTCATAGACAATCGTTCTCTAGAACCATTTCCAAGTATAGTTATGTGAGTGATCGAAGATCATTATAGGCGACACATTCTGGCGACAGTTTTGATGACTAGATTTTTAACACTTTCCAACATAGTTGAAAGGTGTTTATGACATTTGCCATTCTGTCTGTCTATCTGTTTGTCTGATGGTTTGCACGATGACTGCCATAAAATGATTTTATCAAATAGTATGCGGTAGAGACGGTCTGTGGGACATATGGGAATGTAAATGAATAATATAACTCAATTAGTTTCCGATTGAACCCGAATTGAAAAAGTGAAAAACCGTATGGGACCTAATTCTTCAAACATTTTTAAGTGAAGTTAAAATTCCCAAATTGCTTCAAAAATTTAAAAAATATTCAAATGATCCCATGATATATCTAAAAAAATGCAGCAAAATAGGTTAGGTTAGTTTTTTAAATAAAAGTTAAAATAATAATGACTCCCATATAATATAAAGAGATCACGCTGAAATAAAAAAATCTGATGTGTTCAACACATGACTTTCCTTATATAATGTAATGAATTTACTACTTTTACAGTAAAAAAATAGGTTTTTCTTATAGTAGATACTAATATTCTTTCCAAGACATTGAATTATCGACAATTAGTCGTCATTTTCATTAATTTAGCGTCATTTTCATCCATTTGACGAGATTTTCGTTAATTTTGCAACATTTCAAAAAGTCGCCAAGTTGGCGACATTTCGCCAAATTCGTCGCCAAAATCTCGCCAAGCGTTATGCATTAAGAAATAAGTTATTCTTACAGCAGATAAATGACGTTCAAATACAAACGTATTACTCAGAGTATCTTTTTTCATGAATGGAATGAGCTAGATCCACGAGAATGATATCACCCAATTTATCACATGGTATAACATATGAAAAGTGAACATGTATATCAATAGGAAATATTTTTTTTTATTTTATATGACTTTTTGATATTTTTTTTGAAAAATGTACAATATCTCGAGAACGGTTCGTGTTAACGTTCTAAAATTCATGTCAATCGTTTTCTAATGAAAAATTGTATAAGAAATGTCTATTTGCGTAACTTTATTAGTGGTTTTGATTTTTTGACGATTTTTTTAAAATTTCATTCGAAAATTTAGGGGGCTTCTGAACATTCAATTGCGTATAAAAACAATAGGTTTCCAGTGTTAATGGATTGTGATTTTTGTACCAAATTTGGTTCAAATCGGTCCATTCGTTCGTCAGTTATCGTCTCCACAGACCCACTGACACACACACACACACACACACACATACTTTCACACACACACACACACAGACATCACTTCAAAAATGTTTGATTCGTGATCAGGGATGTTTGAAACGTGCTCTCCCGTCGAAAACTCGAATTTCAATTTTCGACCCCGTCACAATACTTTCCTTATACATTATGCATATAAGAAAAGTAATAAGATATACATCTTTTTTTCTCAGAGTAAAAATCATGATTTTTAAAGTTCTTTTAAATTAATATTGGGTGTTGTATCCGTCCTAAAACCGCTTTCTTTTTGTGTACTTTCTGTGCACCTATTTTCTGCACCAACGCAATGACACTATTTTTGAGTTAAAATGATCATCCGACTTTGATTAATTCTACAACGAAGCCTAATTTTAATGGATGCAGAATGCAAACAAGTGATTGTAAGATGAGTTGTATAAGAATTGCTGAATTTTCTTCACGGAAAACTATTCAACTCTGGAGTCTGGAATAAAAGTGTATGAATGAAATATTCACTATATTTACATAGAGAGCCAGACGATTTATATTTCGATGATGTCATTTGAAAAGGTCATTTTTTTCGATGAAATTTGAAGTAAATTAAATTATTGTAGTTCTGTGATACTTTGTAAAATACCACTGCTGAATGCATCGCATTTTAGAGATGTTTAAATAAAATTGCATTTGAGTTGGAAAGTGTTTCATAATCAATGCTTTATGCATGCTTGATCTTTCTTGTTACTTTCCTTATATACACAGTGTCATGTATAAAGAAAGTCTTATAATGGGGGCGAAAATTCGAATTGGAGTTTTCGGGAGAGCATGTTTCAAGCATCCCTAATCACGAATCGAGCATTTTTGAGGTGAAGTTTGTCTGTCTGTCTGTCTCTCTCTCTCTCTCTCTCTCTCTCTGTGTGTGTGTGTGTGTGTGTGTCAGTGACTCTGTGGAGATGAAATTTCAATGGTGCGATCGAATGATATTTGGTACAAAAATTACAATCCTGGTACCCTATTATTTTTAAATACAATGGAATGTTCAGAACCCCCTTAAAATTTCAAATGAAATTTTGAAAAAATCATCAACACCTCAAAACCTTTAATAAAGTTGCGCAAATAGACATTTGTTATGTAAATTTTCCTTAAAAACGATTGACATAAACTTTAGAACGCTAGCGTGAACCGTTTTTGAGACAGTAGACATTTTTCAAATAAATTTACTAAAAAAATCTCATAAATTAAAAAAAAATTAACTGTTGAGAAACATGTTAACTTTTAATATGTAATATCATACGATACATTGGGTGACATCATTCTCGTGGATCTCGCTCGTTCCATTCATGAGAAAAGATACTTTGAGTAATATTTTTGTATTTTAACGCCAATAGTCATTTGTCTGCTATGAGAATAACTTATTTCTCCGTTCATAACGATTTTTTTCAAGCCAAATTATTGAACTCTGGAGTCTGGAATAAAAGTGTATGAATGAAATATTGACTGCTTTTACATAAAGAACTAGCCGATTTACATGTCGATGACGTCATTTGAATAAAATTCATATTTTTCGATCAAGTTTTAAGTTTTCAAATATATAATAAACGATTGTAGTACTATGATCATTTAAATATATCAGCGCTGACTGTATCGTAATTTAGAGATGATTCAATAAAATTGCATTCCAGTTAGAAAGTGTTTCATACTCAATGCTTTATGCATGATTAATCTTTCTTGTTCATTTATAGCTTTGCTAATAGAAAAATGTCTGAAGTCGTTTCACCTGAGATTGATGAAACACACGCCATAAAAACTGCGGGAAATCATTCAAGATGCATCGAATCCAGTGACTCAATTTCATATTATGACGCTGCATTTATTTTGAGACAGACCCCATTTCTTTTGGCCCTGTATAGATAAGCGAGTTATTTTTTAAAAAAATGTATTACGTTATCATATGAAATCATTTGAACGATATAAACTTTATTATTTAGGAGCCAAATTTAGCCGCATAAAATAAAATCCTTTCTTATTGTCCCTATAGTGTTTCGTGTCAACGATAACCGAAATAGCGCCTTTCTTGCAATGGAAATAACACATAATCATGGGTCTAATAATACTGGACTTATTTTAAGATAGATATTCTAAGATTGTACGGTGTCAGGGGATAAATCGAAATAATAAATTTCCGTAGGGGGTGTTCCTTCTGTATGGGATCTTATCAGAAGACGTAAATCTATATTAAGGGGGATGTCATTAGATTGCAATTTCAGTATTTCAAGGAAAGGGGAACTTTAAAGATAGATCGTGCCCACAGGGTGTGGAAATATAAAAATATTGAAGAAGTGTTTGTAAGACAGATATTGAAGACACATAGTTGAAGTAAGTGCTTTATTTAAACTATATATACCTTGCGATTCATCTTTGATAGAATATTTGAACAGCAATTATTTCACCAAATGTTACTTTTACGGTGGTATTACGGAATACAATTTTTAATGAAATTATGAAGATTATTTAATTTTCGGCGCAAATTATAAACATACGATTGTTTCGTAAACATTGCTTAATATTCTTCTCCGATGCGAACATATCGAGAGTTGAATGCCAAATCAGGACCCTATTGAAGCACATTTAATCATATACTAGAATTACAGCCACTTACTCATATATTGCAGCTCCGGACAGTTTTCATTCGACGTTCAGTTCTTGGTACGTTCGCACGGAAGAAATAATTCTACGTATTTTAGAGACGATAGTCTGCAGTTCCGCTTCTACAGAAATTTACATCTCTTTTTACGCGTTTACTTAAAAAAATGCAGAAAATAAAATAATGTATTAACTCCAAAAACATCTTTTGTTAGAATGCGAAGATTAACACGCAGCAATTTGAAAAAACGATAGAATTGTGCTGATCTTCCTTTCTTTCGGGTGTACCTCTGTACCAAATTTTGTGGCTGTACGACGGTTATATTTCTCGTTACAGAGGACACAAACAGACAGACAACCAGAAAACAAACATTTTCACTTATTATTATAGATTAAGTAATACATAGGTTAGAGCCAGGTAAAACCAGTGAACTAATTAAACAGGCTACTACTGATTTCTGCTAAAGTAGTCCTGCAATATGACGAGGGATTTGTGAAACCTATTTAATATAAAAAGTTTAAATATTTGGAATCTCAGTTGCGGTGACATATAGCAATTTGCTGCTTATATACAGTCAATGAAAGATGTTTGACAAAATGTTACAATGTTTGTATTCATCTTTGAGTGCATTTCCACGTATTCATTATTAACTAGCGGAAATGCTTGCTATCCGGAGCTGTTGTACTCATTGAAGTCACGCGCGGGAATCTTTCCTTACGTTTCAAACTTCTCCGATGCATTTCGAACTCATCGAAGTAAGGAGGTCCGGACCGCTTTAAGGCGTAAATATGCATACTCTTAAAGTCTGTCTCTAGTCATTTTTTTGAAATCCTTGCCGAGGTTTAGACTAGGTTTAGCGCACATTCAGATGTGATTTTATTTCAGGTACCCAGCTGTTTTCACTGCATTTTCATGAGAGGTAAAAAGGAGTTTCGATGTTCTTATTATTTATTAGCGAGAATTTACTTAGGATCCGAGCAACGTCGAATAATTTGTAAAGAACCATGCTACCCTAACTGGGAATCGAACCCTGGATCTCCGAACTGGCCAGTCGACGCTGTACCGATCAGCTACTGGGACGAAATAGCAAGCTCTTATCGTCGAAGTGGACTCGGCAAATTCGTTCTAGTATAATATAAAGAAACTTAAAATTCCCAATTTGCGGTGAACATTTAATATTTGGAGTCTTATTTTTTAATTTTATAATAATTCTTACAAAGGGAAAGAGGTGAGTTTTCCAGGTAAACATACAGATAGAAGTAAAGTCTACAATTTTATTTATTTCTGTTATCACACATAAACTCGACGTTTATCGTCATTTAAAATACGCGAAAATTCCTGTAGTATTTATTCTAAATAACACATTTTTAGCAAACGCTGAAGGAGGAGAAAAGCAAAACTTTTCCACCGCGAAACGAAATTCGGCAGTACGCTGTTAGGATACGGAGCACTGGATAGATGTGCTACCAAGTGTGGTTTTAGGAATTCGATCTGCGATCCAAGAAGATCTAAAAGCTTTCAGTGCAGAATTGATCTATGGCACGTCATTTCGATTGCCATGTGAGTTCATTAAAGGACGTCCCTCATGAAATTATTTTGAATTTGAGATAACAAATGCAGCGGTTACGACCGGTTCCTGCTTCGCTTCATTTCAAAAATGACTTTTCCTTCCACAAGGAACTTCTTAAGTCTACCCACGTTTTTGTGTGGAACGACTTTGTTCGACGACCGTTGTAGATCCCATAGGGTGGACCTTTCAAGTATGTGCACGCACAGAAAAATATGACACCATAGATATCCAAGGACGAAAGAGCAACATCAGTATGGATCGTTTGAAACCCGCCTTTTTATTGAAACCCATAGAGGAATCAAAAGAAACATCTTCCCCGGTTTCTGACCAGTCGTCACCTTCCGCCACTACTTCTATTGTGACGAGATATGGAAGACTAGTACGTTTTCGAATCCCTGTTCCCGTACATTATTTGAGCTATTAAAACTCTTTTTAGGCCCTATGAAATAACGTTTTTGCATCATCATCGCCTGAATTTATATACAGCTACGAAATTGCAAAATAGTACTTAAAGTATTCCTAGTTTAAATCCATCGGTTATCTTCAGAAACTTCTCACCCTTTTGCACGTTCATTAAAGCGCCTACGAGGTCGTATAGATAACTTCAAGTTACAGGACATTAGTAGGGGTCGAGGAAAATAAATGAGTTTTTATTTTTTGAATAAATTGATTCCCCTGAATTTCAGAACATTTTCTTCGTTTCTTTCCCCCCAAAAAAATACGTATTGATTTTCGATTTATTTTTCTGTCGTTATAAAAACAGCATATTATGCGAAAAAAAAACTTTCGAAAAAATTTTACTGCGACTCTGTTTCCTGCATCGTATCTGAATTTTTCAAGTTAAGAAAACTTGCCAGTATGCTTGACATAAAAGCAATTTGTCTCTTTTCTTTGGAAACTGTAGCACTTTGATGTTTTGATCCATAAATAAATTGAAATTTTTTTTGAGGTTTTATACAGAAATATTTGTTAATATCTCCTTTCTTCAAATAAATAATTTCAAAACTAAAATATATATTTGTCTGATTAAATTTGTTTCAATTAAATAATCGCTCAAAATTTGCTGAAATAAAAGCTTAAGAGAAAAGAACTTAATACAACATACATACAAAAATGATCCAATAGTTTCAAAGTAAATAGCAACCTTCTTCTGCAAGACCGACAAGCTGAGCGACCTCACTTATTCAAGTAATGTCGGCAACTGAGGACGGTACATGTGGTTGAAAGTAGGCAAAAATAAATTGTCAACGCAGCGAAAAGAAATTATATTAACTGGCAGAAAACAATGAACACAAAATTTCTACATAGGAAAGAAAGAAGAGAATGAGGTAAGATACTGGATAGCAGAACGAATAGAAATAGTATATTAGAGAAAAAACTAATAAGAAACTGTAACAAAAACCCCCTAAGACATTTAAACCAGCTGTAAAATTAACCTTTTGCTTACGGGTGGGACAGCGTCCATCCTAAACGAAGAACCTCTAAAAAAGGCAGATATTTGACATACCCTATCCCAAACAGTTCGATTCCCCCTTTGCAGACTTTGGCATCCCGCCAATGCCTGCAAAGGGGTATCGAAACTGTTTGGGATAGGGTATGTCAAATACCTGCCTTTTTGAGAGGTTCTTCGTTTAGGATGGGCGCTGTTCCACCCGTAAGCAATAGCTTAAGTAGGAAAAACAAGAAACCAATTAGAACAAACAGGAAAAATTTAAATTCAAATATAAAGGAACTAACTGGTTTCGGAGGCGATATGAACTAACTTCGCCATAAAATAGCAGAAAAAATAACTAAAAATCGTAAAAAGTAGACAAAAAGAAATAAAGAAGGAAAACGACCGGAATGAAAAAATTATACCAGATATTTCCAACTGGAAGGGAAAGAAGGATAAAGGTCGTTAACAAGTGAATTAGATTGAGAAACAATAGAGGAACTTTCAAAAAAGTTGAAATTCAGAAATAGTATTGGGAGAAAAAATGATCTTGGCTTCGGGAAAATTAAAAACTTGAATGCCTCTTATGTTTCTTAATACACACAATCTGAATACATACAATGTGTTTCTTAATACACATAATGAACTCACGCGCTCCCTAATATGAAATACAAGAGCTCTTTTTGTTTGACCTACATCCACATTCGCATGGCATGTGATCAAAAATCTCATTGATTCAAGACAGGAATGGGGTCTTGAATAGGGCGAAGAGAATTGAATTTTATTAGGATATTTGAATACACACCTAAATTTGAAACGATAGATAATATTAGCAAGCTTATAGCTATTTAAGTAATAAAAACTGATGTGGGCAGCACATGACTTTCACTACAGACTCAAATTCATCTTTTCTTTATGTTTTTAATAACTAGGGGGCTTTGCTCCCTAGTTCGGGGACTCCCGTAACTCGTTTCGCGAGTCGAGAAGCTTCGCCTCCTTTTCGCTGATGCTCTCTGATTTTAGTGCCTCCTGCTACACAGTTATACGCTAGTTGAAACTGACCGTCACCAGCCTTGGAACTCTTTCAATAATAATTTCGTCCATAACAATATGAAGGATTTTTAGTAAAGTCAAATAAAGCTCTATGTTTCGTGGCCCCACAATATCGATATATGTCCTTTTATAGAAAACTCCGTGTTAGATACATCAAATTGTTTTCAAGCTGGGAACGCGTCAGACAAGGTGGTGAAATGAATGCCTTTTAGCTGATTTGCACCCTTTTAATATATCGTCTTATCCATTTTGTTGCAATTTTCTACTCTCATTTTTTTTTGTAAAGTATCATCTTTTTTCTAATGAGAATCTATGTAATAATTGTGTATTTTAGCTGCAAGATCCTTTAGAAATTTCTAATAGTTGGTGCCTATTTACAGTATTTTTTGCCCATGTGGTCTTTCTTATAGGGGTCGAACTAAACGTGCTTTAAAATTTCATATTAAGAAACATGAAATCTATGTCAAAAACAGGAATTTAATAAATCTTCAAATGCTTAACATGGTTATCATTTTGAGCCCCGTTTTGAGTTTTTTTCAGCTAGGATCACGTACATTGATTTATGACCTTGACTTTTTTGAAGCTTTCCATATCCAGAAAAATGGTAGCAATTTAATGAATGACTTGTCCAGTACTCTATTTCACTCTTTGCTCTGGCGAAGTGCCCTTTAAGGTCTTTCATTTTCTTTATATGTGTGCCATTTTTTAAGCTGTGGGACTCTTATGAATCCTTTGACTTCTTTTTCTTCTTATTGGGTTGCATAGGTGTCGGAATGCACACGCGGGCATCTTCTGATGAAAACATCAAGTTTATTCTTGTTGTTTTTATTAAAAGATGACCTCTGCGTGTGAAAGATGCCTCTCAGATGGAATTTTAATCTCGGACTTCGATGCATAAATCCCTCTGTTTTTTCTGTTTGTTCCCATGTCGACTCTTTGACTTCGGATTTGTTGGTTCTCTTGCACTGAGGAGGAGATGCAGCTTGTCCTTGAAACAGCTGTATGCTGTATTATTGTTATTTTATTTGGGCTAAAATAGGCTGTCAAGTTTTCCGTAATTGAGTAACCTCCTAGAAGACTCCTGAAGACCTGAAACTTTGCACATGTGTAGTATAAGTCAAAGGGTAGATAATGGAGCCGGATTTTAAATTTTCTGCCGAGAGCAAGGATAATGGATTTTTCACGAAAAGTATGATGATAAAAAGTATAACAACAAAATGGTTACCAGGGAAAAATGAATCTATTCAGAATTATTGATAAAGAGTTGAGTTTTCAGAGTGTATAGTACAAGCTGTTCTTGCGTAAAGGTCACTTTATCGAAAACCGTCCGAATGTGGCCACTATTTCCTGCATTGCAAAACAAAATTGAACTTATTACAAGAAAACGGTTGCACCTTAATTTTTGATACTGCTAGTTTCTTTGTCTTTGACTGGCTTAAATACTTCTATTGTAATCAAAATATTGAATTTCGAACAATATGTATTTTTGCATGTGAATCAGTAATCAGTTTACTTAGATATACTTGTCTGTACAACATTTTTAAATATGAAATTTCACGATACATTTCTCTTTTAGCTTTGGTGTCCACATCACACAAAAACACAAACTCGCATACCCACATAACCACGCAAACAATACCTCTTTAACTGAATAGAAATGCAATCAGGTCCTTAAAAAAATTCTGAGAAACCTCCTAAATTACAAGATTTGAGGAAAATATGTTCTTTTCCTTTCTTTCTATGAGAAAATAAAATTTATAGGAGTACATATTTAAAGAAAAATGTTTAGAATCTCACTTTGTTAAATAGAGCTAAAACATCGTTGGACTTTCGCCAAAAGTTTTTTCAAGGGCGTGAAATAAAGTACTCCATTTTTCCTTCACTACTAATGACCTATGGAGGTAAAGTATCACAATTTAAAACTGAGTATCTTCACAAAAATAGGAATATACAGTTCTTCACAATCACCATTATCATAACACGCATACCAAACTTTTAAGACGTTATATGCAAAAAATGTATTGACATGAGTCACAAAGACCTGGGAGATTCTTTAAAGAATGCCGTATAATTTTCTTTGAAAGGGTAACTTTATAAATATTCATATATAAATTATATTTATTTCTCTTTTTTTAGCTCGAGGTCTCGAAATCGACAGTCGAATTTGCATAAATTTACGTATTTTGAATCTGCTTGAATTTGACCCAAATTATGTTTTTAAAGATGTCTGCCGATCTTGTTACGCTCAACGCAATGACATAAATAGAAGGATAATTAGGATAAGACATCTTTATGAAGTTCAAAATGGATAAGATACAGGTTCTGTGGGTTATCAGAGGCAGTTGAGAGACATATCAGATAATCATTGATAGACGATAAAGACATACCAGACAATGCAGAGACACACCATATAATACATAGATACAACAGCACTGTTAAGAAATACAAATACATCATGGGTTTTAACATTAATTTAAAAATACACTAAGTGACAGTGAAAATGAGACACCAAAAAGGAGTTGGCAGAAAGTGAAGAAATTCGGCAAACAGAGACAGCAACGAATAATAACTGATGTTTATTGCAACATGATACACTTATACACTGAGCGATAACACAGTCTGATCAGTAGGCTGTAGGACCACTGCGGACGGCGATATAGGCAGCAACACGTCTATGTACAGAGTAAATGAGCGTACGGATGACTGCCTATTCCCTGTCAACCATTTGCCAGAGTTCGTCTTCTAAACACGTCGGTGGTAGCGCATGCAAGCGACGTTCAATCACGTCCCATACGTGTTCGATTGGTAAGAGATCAGAGGAGACTGATGGCCAGGGAAATACCTGGGTACATTGCAGGGCATGTTGACTGATGCGTGCTGTGTGTGGTCGGGCGTTATCCTGCTGGTAAATGGCATTGGGCGCATCCTGAAGGAAGGGTAGTATAATCGGCTGCAGCACGTCATCTATGTATCGTTGGGCCGTCATAGTGCCCTCAATACGGACCATAGGTGACCTGCTATTGTAGGCGATAGTGCCCCGAATCATGATGCCTCGTTGTCGCGCGCGGTGTGGCGTTCCACAGATGTGGCCGGATTGGATCTGTCACCAATTAGGCGCCAGACTCGTACATGGTGACAATCATCGCTAAAACAGAAGCGTAACTCGTCTGAGAACACGACCCTGTGCCATTCCGTCGTCCAAGTGGCTCTATCCCGACACCATTGCAAACGGAGGCGTCTGTACTGTTGGGCCAATGGTAGTCTTCTTAACGGACGCATTGAGTGCAGGTCGTCCACAACCAATCGGCGGATAATGGTCCTGGTCGATATGGAAACATCAAGGGTGTCGTGCACATGCTGCAAAAGGACGACGGAAGTGGCTTGCGGGGTCACCAACGCTTTTCTGAGTATGCGTCGGTGTATGCGTGTTAACGTGGCTTTAGTCGTATTGGCACAAAAATGGGCCACATTCCCTTGTTCTAACCATCTTTGCCACAGCCGGTGCACTGTGGACGCGTGTAGGTGGCTGTCCGCCGAGATTTGACGTATGGACCAACCTGCCCTTCTGAGTCCGATCACCATATCCTTCCTGAAATGGTCTGTCTGCTGGAACTGGCTCGGTTGGCGGTGATCTAGCATTCTCTGCTACTACACGTTTCCTCTGAAACAAAAAACAATCCAAAATGATTTCCCTGTCAGACAGAGTGGCGCGACTGTTGCTGATTCTGCAGATTCCTTCTTTTACATCTTACTTAACGTGCGAGGGACAGCTGCGCTTTTCGCATCATTTATATAACTCGTTGAGGTGCATCTATCCTGCAATTTGCATATTTTTCTGCCCACTCCTTCTTGGTGTCTCATTTTCACTATCACATAGTGTAGTTGCCCTCTTTTTTGGAGGAGCCCTTCAAAATCCTATAAAGCTTCCCCAGATGCCTCTTTCACTGCGACACCGTAGTGTTTTAGTAAGTTGTGAGTGCTTCCATACGACATTCCTCCATGAACAAAATACTCATGCTTTCCCGTGACATGATTCAGAGTGGGGATGTATCGAGCAATGGGGTACACGAACGAGAATTCTGGGGCGATTTCAAATAATTCACGAGAGTTAAGAGCTGCTCAAAGAGATCTTCCGACTGACTTGGGATTTCATTTTCAGTATCGGTTTGAAGTTACCACCATTTATTTTGGTATTCATTCTGTGACTGTCATGGGAATTTCAAGATATCATTTTTACACTTTACAACAGAGTTGAAAAATGTCTATGACTTCTTTCATTCTGTCTGTCTGTCCGTTCGCACGATGACTGCCGTAAAAATGACTTTATCAAAATTAAATTTTAGTATGTTGTTGAGACGGTGTGTGGGACATATGTGAATGAAAATGAATAATATCACCCAATTCGTTTTGGTTGGAACCCTGGTAGAAAAAGTGAAATAAATTGAATCCTATGGGATCTCATTTTTCAAACAATTTTTAAGCGAAGTTAATATTCACAAATGGATTCGAACATTTTAGGAAATATTCAAATGATCCCATAAAATGTATAAAAGAAATTTCAGTAAAAGTAGTTTTTTTAATAAAAATTAAAATAATATTTTTAAATAAATATTAAAATAACAATGACCACCCATATAATGAAGAGATCACGTGACCCACTTCAAAATAAAATAGGACATCTACTGTTTTTTACCAGAGTAAAAATCGTGATTTTTAAAGTTCTTTTAAATTTATATTGGGTGCATCCTTCTTAAAACCGCTTTATTTTTGCTTACTTTCTGTGCATCTGTATTCTGCGACAACGCAAATACAATATTTTTGAATTTAAATGATCATCCAACTTTGATTATTTCAAAAACGAAGCCTAATTTTAAGGGATATAGAATGTAAACAAGTGATTGTAAGATGAGTTGTATAATAATGGCTGAATTTTCTTCACGGAAATCTATTCAACTCTGGAGTCTGGAATAAAAGTGTATGAATGAAATATTCACTTTATTTACATAGAGAACCAGACGATTTATATTTCGATGATGCCATTTGAAAAGTTAATTTTTTTTTATGAAATTTGGAGTAAATTAAATTATTGTAGTTCTGTGATACTTTGTAAAATATCACTGCTGAATGCATCGCATTTTAGAGATGTTTAAATAAAATTGCATTTGAGTTGGAAAGTGTTTCATAATCAATGCTTTATGCATGCTTGTTCTTTCTTGTTACTTTTCTTATATACACAGTGTCATGTATAAAGAAAGTCTTATAATGGGGTCGAAAATTCGAATTCGAGTTTTCGGGAGAGCATGTTTCAAGCATCCCTGATCACGAATCGAACATTTTTGAGGTGAAGTTTGTCTGTCAGTCTCTCTCTCTCTCTCTCTCTCTCTGTGTGTCAGTGACTCTCTGGAGATGAAATCTCAATGGTTCGATCGAATGAAATTTGCTATAAAAATTACAATCCTGGTAGTCTATTATGTTTAAATACAATGGGATGCTCAGAACCCCCTTAAAATTTCAAATAGAATTTTGAAAAAATCATGAATACATGAAAATATTTATTAAAGTTGCGCAAATAGACATTTGTTATGTAATTTTTCCTTAAAAAATGATTGACATAAACTTTAGAACGCTAGCATGAACCGTTCTCGAGATAGTAGACATTTTTCAAATAAATTTACTAAAAAATTTCATAAATTAAAAAAAAATTAACTGTTGAGAAACATGTTAACTTTTAATATGTAATATCATACGATACATTGGGTGACATCATTCTCGTAGATCTCGCTCGTTCCATTCATGAGAAAAAATACTTTGAGTAATACTTTTGTATTTGAACGCCAATAGTTATTTGTCTGCTATGAGAATAACTTATTTCTCCGTTCATAACTCTTGGCGATATTTTGGCGATTAATTTGGCGGGATGTTGCCAATTTGGCGACTTTTTAAATGTTGCCAAATTAACGAAAATCTCGCCGAATAGATTAAAAGGAGCAAAATCAATGAAAATAACAACTAATTGACGAATATTCAATATCTTGGAAAGAATATAAATATCTACTTTAAGAATAAGCTATTGTTTTTTACTGTAAAAGCAGTAAATTCATTTCATTATTTAAGGAAATTCATGTGCTGCCCACATCAGAAAAGTTTCTAATGCGTCATTTTTCTACAAATTTGGGTTTGATCATTCAGGGGATTGGCAGCGATCTAACTTTAAGGTTTGGCATAATACAAGAGGAATATCCGAAGTCTTGGGGAATTTTTTAGTTAAAGATAATTTAAAACTTGGTATGGGTTAAAGAATATTAGAAATATTCTGTCAAGGTTGAAAATTATTTGAAAGTTAACAAGAGATTTTTCAACTGATTCAAGATGTGGAACGACACAAAGGCCTTTTACGGGGCTTTGCTTTACAATGGTCGTAAAGTTAATCGTGTAAGTTAAAAGTAAACAGTTTTAAAATAATCAATCTTGGAATGTTATAAGTAAGAAGTAGATCATGAATTAATAGCACGGTAGGTGTAAAAATAAAAGTGTAAATATAGAAGCATATGGACACGGCATATGCCAGAATTTTTCAATAATGAGATAAAAATAAATAACATAGGTGTAAATAAAATCCTCGTTCAACGTTCTGATCTGGGAACATTTGCTTTCATAATCGATAAATCAGTTACATTTATTGATTTCGAGAAGAGTTCAAATATCGATTACAAGGAAAATACAAATATCGACTTCAAGAAACTTCAAGAAAAATATTCAACACCACATAATCTTTTTAAAGTATTAGTAAAGCTGCAAAATAAATATTTAGAGCCAAGCGTTATTTACTTGATATTTTTATCCGAGACGTAAGTTAGGAATTCAAATACGAGTAAATCTTTTATAACTTTTTTATCTTAACTTGAGATACTGCTCTTGAAAGTTTTATTCAGTTTTGAAAATGGTTAAAAATAAAAAGCTGAAATACAAATTACAAAAATTATCCTTAAAGTAGCGTCAGAAACATATTGCGTATTTTTTTATATTAATAAGTTTTTTCTTTCTTATTTGTATGCAAAAAACTCTGGTTGCTCGGGACGTGGCGAACTACAACATTTCCCCGAGCTTTCAAATATGAGTTTTTGAGATAGAAATATTAAATGTTTAGCCATTTGAAAAATGTATATTTAAAAAACTTATAACTTGATGCTAACGAAATTTTATGCTTAAATATTTAAATATACCTTCATAAAGGTTCTGTAAAAGAATTGGCACTTTCAAAATCTGATGTGTTCAATACGATATGCGATTTTTCTTACGGATAAGCAAATTTATATATTTTAGGAACACAAATGAGAACACTCTTAAAACTTAATTATAAAATTTATTTTTATTATCAGGATTATTTTGAGGGATGTCGGGTTTCTAATCTATATAAATAAAATTGAAAATCTGTCTGTCTGTCTGTCCGTCTGTTTGTCACATCATCATGGGAGAAAGGCTGAACCGAATTTGATAAAATTTTGTGGGTAGCCTGGAAATAGCCCTCCTGAAATTTTATTGAAGTTTAGACTTTCTAAGACCAGGGATTGTCGAGATATTAATGAAAATCGAAACTTTTCCCTAGGAGTTTTTTTCTTTAACTCCCTGTTTCCCCCAAACGATAGGGTTGGAAGTTTAAAACGTGAAAGTGAATTAAAAATTTATCTCCGAGTTTGGTGGAAGATTTTTGCACTAATTAGTCGCTTTCAGAGAACATAAATTGTTTCAAAACATGAATGTTTGAAACATGAATTTAAATGGAAAATCAATCACCATGGTTTATTTTTTACAAGTTTTTACTCAACAATGAAAAAAATTAAGAAATCAAAATGGTTATTTAATTATTAGAGTTTTATGAGAAAGATTCTATCTTATACCATATTGCTCGACAACGTAAGTAAATTAAATGTGTTTGTTAATGTTTATTATTATTTTTTTGATTTGAATAATGAATAAATGGATATAAAAATATACTATCTTATAAATGAACGGCTTGATTTTTCTTTTAATTATATTAATTGCGGACTGCGTACATTTCATTTATTTTGGCAAAGCGTTTTCAAGCTTGTATATTGTGTTTATCTAATAAACTCATATATTGTGTTTAGCCAATAAATTCATTTAGCCAATTGTTGAAACTGAAAAAGAGTAGAATGGGTATATCTTCTAATACAATTTTAGTAATTTTATTTAATATATACAAACGGAATCACGAGATTTTATTCAGATCTGCAATTTCAGAGCTACGAATTTGGCGGGATATCGCTAACTTGGCAAATTTCTTAAACGTTCTAAACGTTCTTCTCTTAAACGTTCTTTAAACGTTCAAATTTCTTAAACGGGTGGGACAGCGTCCATCCCAAACAAAGAACCTCTCATAAAGACAGGTATTTGACATACCTTATCCCAAACAGTTCGATCCCCCTTTGTAGGCATTGGCGCCCATCACCTGTAAGCAAAAGTTTAAATTAACTAAAATGTCGCCAAACCTTCCATAGAGCTAGCATTATTCAGACGATATTTTTTCCACCAATTTATTTGAAGCAAATGATATTATGTCGCTTAGCAACGGCTTTAAATCCAATGTGTTTATTCGGCAGGCGATTTTTATTAAACTTTTTCCGATTTAAATAATAAAGATATGCATATAAAATAATTTTCATTGACATTGAACTTTTGACTGGATAATATCAGTTACGGTCTTCAGGTTTAAACATTATTATTATTGATATTTTCGGGGATTATTGATTCAGAGATTATTGATATTTTCAAGTTATTATGTCATTGTTTTATTGCGGCAAAAATTATTGAAACTCATATATTGTACGTTGTACGAGAAATCTTCTACAAATGCACGGGTATATCTTCTAATCTACATGAATATAAGTAGTACAGATATATTGGCATATATTTTGGCATATAATGGCATATATTGGAATCAAGTACGACCTTTTGGTATGAAGATTACTGAGATTATTGATATTTTCAATTTATTACGTCATTTGCTTTATTTTGGCAAAGATTTTTGAGACTCATATTGTAATACGGGTAATTTTCTACTAACACTCGGGCATATATTCTAATCTACGACATTATAAGGAGTACGGGTATATATATTACCATATAATTTTAGCATTTACATTTTGGCATATATTGGAATCAATTACTGCTTCCAGGTTTAAAGATTACGGGTTTGTCGATATTTCAATTTATACATATAATAATCTACTAATGCAGGTTATATCTTCTAATATTCGTGTATATAAGTAGTGCGGATCCCATACAATTTTACCGCTTTTCTTTTGTATATATTGATTCAATTCCATATTTTTCGTAAATTTACTTACTAAAGGAGCCAGGATATTTTATTCTTCAAATCTGCCCGTGAAGATAATTTTGTATAGCGAGAACAGAGATTTTTAATCTTCTTTTTAGGAGCATTAAATTAAATATTTTAACAGAATATTTTGATTAAAAATGTCATTTAGTATAATATAGGAATTTGTACATGATTGTGAATTTTAAGTTTCTTTATATTATATGCTCCATACAAAGAACGGGTATGCTGTTAGTCTATATAAATAAAATTGAAAATCTGTCTGTCTGTTTGTCTCATCATCACTGGAGAACGGCTGAACTGAATTTGATGAAATGCTGTGGCTAGGCTTGGAATAGTCCCACTTAAAATTTAGTTCATGCTTCGAGTTTCTATGACCAGGGGTTGTCTAGATATTAATTAGAAACGCAGAAATAAATTGGATCGAAATTGCATTTTTGACTGGATTATACCAGTTACTTTCTTTCGATTTAAAGATTACTTGGGATTATTGATATTTTCAATTTCTTATTTAATCTCTTTTATTTTTGCAAAAATTGTTAAAACTCATATATTGTAGTACGGGTAATCTACTCGTACTACAATATAAGTGGCACGGTTATACCTTCCCGTACAATTTTAGCGCTTTCAGTGCTTTCTCTATATACATAGTATAAGGAAAGTATTGTTGTTGTTGTTGAGACCCAGACCGTCCGACCTACCAGAAAGGTGTAAGGTAACTGTATGGACGGCCGGGAAGTGCCACCCAATTTAGACCGGAACCCAGTGGGGGAGGCATCCACAGGGACCGTACCCTCCTTCCCCTACCACCAACCTCTCGGAAGGACTTACGGACCCACATGTTTAACGTGATCGTACTCCGCATGAACACGGCGGCATTTGTGGCAGCGTGCAAATCTAGCGCGCAAACCACGGGGATACCGCACCCGAGATGGCCAACAGCACGCGGCGTTCCGAGGTGGTCACCCACCAAGTACTAACCGCGCCCGATGCTGCTTCACTTCGGTGATCTAACGAGAACCGGTGTTTTCAGCACGGTACGGCCGTTGGCCTAAGGAAAGTATTGTGACGGGGTCAAAAATTCGAATTCATATAAACTTGCAAGTTTATAGCAGTTATTAACAAACAGTAAAACGTGTTTCTTTGAGATAGATAAAGAGTGAATGTAGAACTTACGGAATTCACTGTAGAGAAGAAACATTTAAGACATTCTTGAGACTTTATTTCAATGCAACTTTGTAAAACCTTGACCAGCGCCTATCATTTCATGCCAAATGCAGTTTCCACCTAAAAGTAGAAACAAATCTAAAACTCTCAGGTTCAGTATTACAGAACTATCCGTCTCTAAAAAGCTGCAAATAAAATTTGATTTTGGCAAACACCGACAGAGAAGCAGTGGAAAAGTTTGAGAGTGTTATTTAAAAAAAGACTTGGCATTAATGCATTGACAGAATGAATTAGTTGAATTCTATGTTCGACTGAGTTCCGTTCCAAACTTTAATAAGTCAAGAAATTTAGAGCAGAGGATAAACAAATAAGATCCTGCCTTTTGCGATGCTCCAGAATTATTTTACAGATTTTCTTTATTGTGACTCAGAATGATTTGGATTCGCAATTTATTTCTGCTTACCGATTCCAGAAATTGTTTCTGTAACGGTTCCAAAGCTCTTTCCTGAGAATGAATATGTTTTTTGAAACAATTTTTTTCAACAAATATTTTTCAAGTAAAATAGCTACGTTGCACTTGGTGTGTACGTGATTTTGTAACTCAAAATTTTAGATATAAAATGGACATATTCATGTGTGAAGTTATATTAATTGAGTGCTCATTTCTTGAAGGGGACTTGGGACCCCCTACTTACCTAATTGACTCTATTTAAAAGTTTTGTGCAACGCTGATTCTATTTTCAAGACTTTTATAGATATATTTATTAATACCAATAATATAATGAAAACATTTTACATTCAGAATAGAATTTTCGAGAAATGTTCTTTGGGGCACACAGCCCCTTAAGCACTTCAATCACTTTGTAAGGAAAGATCTACGAGTGCACACGCTGGATCAATCTATAGTAAAGTGGCCAGATCCAGTAGAAAAGAAGGGCTTTTCTTTACAAACTAGAGCATAAATTTGATTTCGAATTTCAAAAATAGAAAAAAAAATTGCAATAAATGGTGCTCAGATATGAAGTACAATATGCAATACCTGCTCTATTTTTGTTACATAATCATGTTGATATTATTTTATTTCGTTTTTAGCCCGTAGTAAAAAATATGATGTGAGCAACACATGACTTTCCCTGTAGATTCAAATAAATTTTTTCATCTTTTATTTCATTGTGCACTAAATTGAGTTCAATTGCTGAAAATAACATGGATATTTTTCTGATATTATATCCAGTTTGCCTTTTTATTGCATATTGTTAAATTTGGCAACTTAATTCACTTTATATCCTTATCAGGTTCTCAAAAAAATCTCGAGAACGGTTCATGCGACAAACGTGGTGTTAGTCTTATTCGCTTTGTTGTCAAAATTTACCTGAAGAGCAAATATTTAATCCTTATATTTCAACATATACATATATATTCATTTTAGTCATTTATTTCAGATTTTTACTCTCTTTGCGGGCCATTTCGCAAAACAGAGTCGGTTATACTTTTCTGAATCATATCAAAATGTAATAAGGATCAGGAAACCACCAGAGCACTTAACTCCAAAGTTTTAAGAAATTTTGTTAAATAGTTTTTTAACAGCAGTGAAAATCGTCTTCATTTCCTCAAAATTAAACATTTAAATAATATATTGAGAATGGTTCATTTTAGAGTAATGGGGTGGGTTTTATTCTTTTTGTCGTCTAAAATTATGTATTAAACAAGCTTTTCATGGATACATTTGAGCATATGTAGTCTTTTATTTTAGATTTTTGCGATTTTCGCGAACCATTTCGTAAAAAAGGTTTTTCTTTACCGAATCGTACCAAAATCTAATCAGCACCAGGATATCCCACAAGTGACTTATCTACCCAATTTTGTGAAATTGGGCCAATTAGTTTTTTAGCTACAGTGAATACAAGAGATTTTTGCATGCCATTTTGCAAAAAAGGAGAGTTCTCTCATCACGAATCGTAGCCAAAACTAATGAGCACCAGGGTGACACACACAAGCGACATACCTACTACATTTTGGGAAATTGGATCCAGTAGTTTTTGAGTTAGAGTGGATACATACATTTCACAGACAGACACACAGACACAGACCGACAGACACACACAAACACACACACAGAGGTCATGCTAAAAATAGTTTTTTCGTATTCTAGAGGTCACAAAACGTGTAGATCCGTCGAAAACTTCAGTTGCTATTTTCGGCATGATTCCAATACTTTCCCTATACATTACCGTGAATTGCAGGGAAGTAAGAAACAAAATCAAACAAGAAAGTTCAATCATGCATAAAGCATTGATTATAAAACACTTTCCAACTGGAAAGGCAATTTTATTTATGAGTCTCTAAATTGTGATACATTCAGGGCTGATATTTTTTTTAAATATCACAGTAATTTATTATATTTGAAAACTTAAAACTTCTCAAAAGACTATAAAAAAATTCAATGCCAGTAACCGTGGAGGTAAAAGTAAGGAATTAAAACTTCACATTAAGAAAACATCAATATCGTGTAAGACAATAATTTAGGTGGCCCTGAGATAAGCTAAATTACATGAATTTCTATGGCAAAAGACCAAAATATTTTTTAAACTGCCAGTTTTGTAAAAATAAATAATTAATGCAATGCAAATTAGAACGAAAACAATAACGAATATTCCTACTCTTTCAAATTTATTTTACCTTTCAATTTATTTTTATCTCCATAGATTCTGCACTCTATCCTACTACTATGAAAAAGTACTGGTTAATTATACACACAATTAGTTAACTCTTAATTTAAAACTAATCAAAAATATATATACTAAATACTACGCCTTTCTGTTGTGTCAATTAGCAGTAGCAGCCACTTTACTAGCACTAGCGACACCTACATATAATTCTCAAAACATTATGGCATTTTTAAGCATTTCTCCCATAGGAGTTTTATCTCCTTCTTTCTAACTCCATGATAGTTACACTAGATGAACTTTATTCAAATAACGCCATTGTAATATAAATCGTCTGCCTCTATATGTAAAACCAATGAATATTTCATCATTTAAAATAAAAATATTGTAATTGCGTTGGCTCAGAATTTAGGTAAACAGATAATACGTAAAAAAATCTGATGTGGGTAGCACATGACTTTCCTTATATAATACAATGAATTGACTACTTTTACAGTAAAGGAAAATAGGTTATTCAGTAGATACTTATATTATTTCCAAGATATTGAATTTTCGTCAATGAGTCGTCATTTTCATTGATCTAGTGTCATTTTTATCCATTTGGCAAGATTTTCTTTAATTTAGCAACATTTAAAAAAGTCGCCAAGTTGGCGACATTCCACCCAATTCGTCGCCAAAATCTCGCCAAGCGTTATGGATGGAGAAATAAGTTATTCTTATAGCAGATAAATGGCTATTGGCGTTCAAATACAAAAGTATTACTCAAAGTATCTTTTTTCATGAATGGAACGAGCTAGATCCATGAGAATGATGTCACTAAATTTATCGCATGGTATTACATAAGCAAAGTGAACACGTTTCTCAATAGGAAATACTTTTTTTATTTGATTTGATTTTTTGATAATTTTTTTGAAAAATGTGCAATATCTTGAGAACGATTCATGTTAGCGCTCTAAAATTTATGTCAATCGTTTTCTAATGAAAAAGTACATAATAAATATCAATTTGCGTAACTTTATTAGTGGTTTTGATTTTTTGACGATTTTTTTCAAAATTTCACTCGAAAATTTAGGAGTTTCTGAACTTTCAATTGCATATAAAGACAATAACCTTCCAGTGTTTACAGATTGTAATTTTTGTACCAAATTTCGTTCGAATCGGCCCATCATTCTTTCGTCATTTATTGTCTCCACAGACTCACTGACACACACACACACACACATCACTTCCAAAATGTTCGATTCGTGATCAGGGATGCTTGAAACGTGCTCTCCCGTCGAAAACTCGAATTCGGATTTTCGATACCGTCACAATACTTTCCTTATACATTATTGCATATAAGGAAAGTAATACATTATTGCATATAAGGAAAGTAAAAATAGATTATTTTTATAGTAGATATTTATAGTCTTTCCAAGATATTGAATTTTCGACAATGAATCGTCATTTTCATTGATTTAGCGTCATTTTTATCCATTTGGCAAGATTTTCTTTAATTTAGCAACATTTAAAAAAGTCGCCAAGTTGTCGACATTCCACCCAATTCGTCGTCAAAATTTCGCCAAGCGCTATGGACGGAGAAGTAAGCTATTCTTATAGGTGATAAGTGACTATTGGAGTTCAAATACAAAAGTATTACTTAAATTATCTTTCTTCATGAATGAAACGAGCTAGATCCACGAGAATGATGTCACCCAATTTATCGCATGGTATTACATATGAAAAGTGAACACTTTTCTCAATAGGAAATATTTTTTTTTTATTTTATTTCTCGGCGAACTATATCATTTGCCGTAATTGCTGAAAAAGAGTCTGCACAGCTAATAAATATTAAAACAAGTTTAAAATGTAGATTAAGAAATAAATATAATAACATTTAAAGTTTAAATACATTTTACAAACATTTGAAAAATTGGAATACTAATTAAATACATACCAACACGCCTCCCTTTGTCAAAAATCACACTTAAACATAAACATTCTTAATTTGTGCTGGAATTTCATTCAGAAATTGTAGAAAATTAAAATATATAAATTTATCGTTATATTAAAAGCTTGCTGGGTTTGCGGATGGCAAAATTATTTGTGATTGCAGTCCACAATTTGACAGTCCAACAGAAGTGAAGAACTATTTTATGTAATATATTAACATTTTTACAAAATAGCGTTCATTTGTTTCAAATTAACATTGGCGACAAACTCACTAACTTTACACAACCTGATTAGAATCCTCGAATTCGAGAACAATGTTATTCACCAGTTTCTACTTCTAACGGTATCGATTCTATCTTTCGTACTATATGACCTACTTGGTAATGATTTTTGAAAATAATTTACTCATGGGCATGATAAAAAGAAAATTAAACTCTTCGAAAGATATTCATTATAAAATATATCTCTTTTTTGTTTCTGGAGAATAGACCAAGAGTCAGAATTTAATTGAATTTGTTTTTCTCCCTATATTAAACAATTTTAAAAAAATTTAAATTTACTAAAAATTTAAGTTAATTATTACTTAATTATTTAAAATTTTTATTTAAAAAACTACCTAACATATTTTACTGATATTTTTTTAATATATTTTATAGGATAATTTGAATATTTTCTAAAACTTTCGAAGCAATTTGTGAATTTTAAATTCGCTTAAAAATGTTTGAAAAATGAGGTCCCACAGGGTTCAATATATTTCATTTTTTCAACCCGGGTTCAATCCAAAACTAATTGGGTGATATTATTCATTTATATTTCCTTAGATCCCACAGATCGTCTGAAAAACACACTAAAATTTCATTTTTATAAAGTCATTTTTACTGCAGTTATCGTGTTGACAGACAGACAGACAGACAGAATGAACAAAGTCATAAACACTTTTCATTTATGTTGTAAAGTGTTAAAAAGCGGAATGCATGTAACAAGATATTAAGAAATATTTTGAAAATATTTTTCTACAGATCGAGGTATAATATTCAAGAGCGAGTTTCTCTTTAAAAATTATTTTAATGCCTCGAACAGGTTTACGTAATTTCATCCTCATAAGCAATAAATTAATCACAAAAATCTGATGTGAACAGCACATGACTTTCTCTACAGACTCAAATTCACGTTCTCTTTATTTCTTCAATAATTCATTAAATTGAGTTGAATGGCACAAATTAACAGCCATCATAACTTTAACTGACACTGAATTGGCACTTTTAATTCGATTTTCGTTTCCATTTGATATCTGGATTTATTTTCAAAGGTGGCGTCTCGTAAATGCGAAAAAGCTAAAATATCTCGAGAATGGCTACTCCTAGAGTAATGGGGTTGGTCTTATTCTTTTTGTCGTCAAAAATTACGTAGAAAATAAACGTTTAATTGATATATTTGAGCAGTTTTCTAGTTTTAGATGAAACGATTTTTGCAGGCTATTTCTCAGAAAAAGGTGAGTTCTTCTATCCCGAATCGTACCAAAATCTAATCAGCACCAAGGACACATACAAGTGACTTAGCTATAACATTTTATGAACTTCGGTTCATTAGGTTTTGAGTTAGAGTCGCACATACAGACAGACAAACACACAAACGTCAAGCTAAAAATGGTTGTTATTTTCCCGGCAATACATGGTGATGTATCGGGAAAGTATTGGAATCATACCGAAAATCATAACTCGAGTTTTCGACGAATGTTTACGTTTCGATACCTCTAGAATACGAAAAAACTATTTCTAACGTGACGTTTGTGTGTGTGTCTGTGTGTCTGTCTGTCCGTCTGTCTGTCCGTGAAGATTTGGTAGCCAGTCTAATTAAAAAACGAATTGACCGAATTTCATAAAATTGGGTAGGTAAGTCACTTGTGAGCGACTCTGGTGCTGATTAGTTCTGGGCATAATTCCGGATAAAAGAATCCGTCCTTTTTTGCGAAATGGCAAAGATTGTCTACATTAGCTAAACAACCAATGTACCGAATTTCACAAAAATCGGTTGATAAGTCGCTTGCGGGTTACTCGGTGGCTGATTAGATTTTGGTACGACTCGGAAAAAGTAACTTGCCTTTTTTTACGAAATGGCCGGCAAAAATTGTCAATATCTAAACTATAAAACTATGTATGCTCAAATATATCCATTAAATGCTTGTTTTATATGTAATTTTTAACGATGAAAAGAATAAGCTGATTAGTTCTGGGCATAATTCTGGATGAACCCCGTTACAACCCCAGCCAACCCCATTACACTAGGACCAGCAGTTTTCGAGATATTTTAGTTTTTTATATTTTCTTTATGCCAAATTTGAAAAGAAGTTCAGTTAACAAAAGAGAACGAAAATTGAATTGAAAGTGAATTAAATTTAATTAAAATAAAGAGAACATGAATATAAGTTTGCAGGGAAAGTCATGTGTTGCCCACATAAGATTTTTTCGTATTCTAGAAATCCCAAAACTTGTAGATCCGTCGAAAACTCGAATTGTGATTTCCGGCACGATTCCAATACTTTCGACTATACATTACCCTGTATTACAGGGAAAGTAAAGAGAGCTTAAAATTTCTCACGTAATAAGACCTCATTTTCAATTTAGAAGCGATCCTAACAATGAGTTTTAAATCATGAAATTGAAGTGTGAGATGCCCATTTTATCTGATATGTTTATTTTCCAAACATGATTTTTATTGTCTCCTGTCATTTGACGGACTGTACAACCATGACTGTTTTTTTATAATACGTAAAGCAGGCAAATGATGAGGTTGCAACTATGCCGGAGTCCATTTCCTTTACTTCACCGACATTCCGTATCATTTTTTCAAATAGCTTTCATTACTATTGACGTCACTTTAGGACTTAGCAAGTATGCGTCAGAGCAGAAAAGCATGTAGCAGTTTAAATGAGTTTTGAATATTTTGGGGCACGTACAATCCTATTAGAAATGAAACAAATTCAAAATTCTGATAATTATGTTTCATTATAAAAACAAAAACAAAAACAAAATAAAAACATTATTTTAAAAGTAGCGGCAAGATTTAATTGAAAAAAGCCGGGCCAAAGTGTATCAATACAGTTTATTTGGCTGGTTCCAGCTTTTCATTCGGCGTTCTCTTTACGTCTTGATATTTTCAATAAATATAAAATAGGTGAATGTGTAACATTTAAAAGGAATTACTATATCAGCAAGTTAAAATTGCCCAAGGAAAGTTTCAGGCATTGAAATAACCTTTGGGCATGTACCTGATCTCATTCTGCTCTATCAAGTCTAAATTTTCATTTCGTTTTATTTATTATCTGAAATGTTTCCATCTTTCCGATGGTTCCAAGATGGAAACTCCGTGATGATATTTTTGGTCGCTAAGGAGCCGATTTGTGTGAAAATTCTTAAACATAAAATGACTAAAAACATAAAATGACTAAACATAAATGACTAAACATAAATGACTAAACATAAATGACTAAACATAAATGACTTTATACATAAAATGACTAAAAAACTAATTTGAATTAAAAAAAATGACATTGAGGTGCACCCACCCGAGTCCTTAAGTACCTGTGTGTCCAATTTCATAGCTGTACGAAGTTTAGATTTCCGGCTGCAGACCTCACACACACATACATATAGTTAGACACACATATACACACAAAAAGAGTTACACACACGGATAGACACTCACACGCACACAGATATACATACAGATAGACACACACATAGATATATACACACACAGATAGACACACATAGACACACACACATACACACACACGCACAGATAGATACACACACAGATACACACACACAGATAGACACACACATATATAGACACACACACACACACACACACACTCCCAGAAACATCTTCTTTTATTATGTAAGATATTATCTAATTAAAGTTATACTAATCGGAATAAGGAGTCGATCTTACATGCAGAAGATCCCCAGAAATTCAATTATTTAAAAGGTTTGTTTAAATGTGCGACATTGCCAAAATCTCCGACAAAATAGATGGATGTTATTTCTCTGATTAATTTTCCTTCCAAACTGAATTCGTTCCGAACTTATTCAGAGATTTAAGGAATAGGGTGAACAAGTCTGGACGACAAAAAGTAATAAAGAGTCAACTCCAAGCGTTGCTTTCGAGTCTTTTTATTGCCTTTTGTTGTTGCTCGAGACAGGGGTATTCATTCGCTATTTATTTCTGTGTTTGGAAATGGTTTCTGTATCGGTTCCAAATCCTTTTGCTGTGTGAGGATGGATGAGCCATTTCCTGAAGCCATTTATTGTAGCGTCTTCTGTTGTTTAGGGAAAAAAAAAAATCATTAACGTTGTTCTTGATATGGGACCAGTTGTTTATGTAAGTTTCATTTTTTTAAATTGCCGTTATTAGATTGTCTTTATTTTCACGAAATTCGGTTGATTATGCATTGCTACAATTGTAAAGAACCTTGCTGCTCCAACAGGGAACCGAACCCTGGATCTCCGAATTGGCCAGCCGACGCTCAACCGTTGAGCTATTGGGACGAAATTGCAAGCTCTTATCATTGAAGTGGACGCTGCATAATTCACCCATTTTGCTCTAATTAAAAGTTACTATTTTCCGGACTGATTTCTATAATTCAGTTATAAAATCAACGACACAACATCATAGATAAAACGTAATTTATAAAAATCATCCTACAAGACGTACATAGCTAAACATCCAGAGTATCCCTTTTCTTTGTAAAAAATATTTACCACTTGTTTAAATTAAATCTCTTGGGTATAATCCCTAAATTTGTATTTGTAATTGATTAATTTTAATAGCCTGCTTCTACTACCATTATTTTGTGTTTATTTATGCAAATTTGTCTTCTGATCTGGTCTACATATAATCATTCCGAGTTTACTGCTTCGTATAGCCACAGAAGAAGGGTATAGTAATGCCAGAAAGCGCTCTGGCTTTTTAAAGCTATGTACGTCTTGAAGGATGATTTTATTAAATAACCTTTTATCTATGATGTTGTGACGTTGATTTTATAACTGAATTTAGAATAGACGCTGTACCACCTTTATTATTATTACGATTTCTATAATTTATATTTTTATGGATTCATGTATTAACGGTACATTAACGGTACATTAACGGTTTTTGACATTCAGTGTGGAGTTGGTCGAGATGGCGAAATGTTCTTTAGCTGTAACGAGGCACTTTCGGAGGTCAGCCCTGTGTCGCTTTTTTAAAAGCTCTTAACTTGATGTCGACCATCCACTGCGTCGGTGTGGAACACCCTCAAATGCTCACAGCACGTTTTCTCTTAAATACGTCTTCACCCATACATGTCAGTACTTGAACATGTATATATGATTCCTAACACTATGTTCGACCGATTGAAAGGGATTGCAGTACCCCTTCAAAATAATTCAAAGAGTTACGATAACGAACACGGAATCAAAGCGATGTAGAAATTAAACACCAATTTACCTGGACTCGACACTAGGTACGAACTAAATGTGTAAATGAAAGGCAATAAGTACTTATCACAAAGACATATAATCAGGGCTTCTAAAACGGTGACGTCTGCAATGCTTGTTAAAGTTTGGGGTCTATTCGTACTGGAATTCGAATGCGAATTGTTCTCTGACGAAACGGTATTTGAAACAGGCTCCACACTAAATGTTTTTTCATGTACATGCTGTTTATCGTACTATTCTTTAATAGGACAGTTATTAGTCCCAGTGTCTCAAATGAGTGTGACAGTTTTAGTGTCGATTCATTAGACCAGCCTTTATCAAAGTGCTGAACCCTTGGGGTTCCCCAACAGTATTTCAGGAGTTCCGCAACGTGATAGCTTTGTAAATTTTCTTAAAAATTAAAAATATTAGATGTACAACCTGGACTACATTGGACTTTTTACCATTTTGGGGTTCTGCTGTTAAGTTGAATTTCAAAAAGGATTCCACCACCAAACATTACAAAGTACTATTCCATTTCAATCCAAAGATCCTGACTTTTGTATGAACCATTCCAATTGACTTCCCTCTCAATTAAACTTCCAATAACCTAATGACTAGAGTTCGACGAAGGAATCACGACATTCAACACATAAGAAACTTTATTGACAGCTAGCTTCGTAGGAAACTCAAAACACACACACATATATATATATTATAAATTTATATACAAATTATTTACAACGCCAACATTACAGATTCTATCCCAGACATACTCATTTACAATGAAGTTCAACCCTAACTTATTACTAAATTGACTTTCAATTTGAACCCATGATGATCAAATTACGACACAATATATAGACTCGCAGGCTGTAACTCTCGCTGCTACCTTCCATGGATGATAAGAACACACACTCGGCAGAGTGACAGAGCCGCCACTCTAAAGTCTGCCCTTTTTGTAGATCTGGCCAATCGTGAGTATGCAATTTTTCTGAATAAAAGTTGAGAAGTTTAGGACATACATAAAAATCAAGAAAAGTAGAATTATAATAAAATGATAATACATAATAGAATCCTCACAACGTGTTTAAAAATTCTGCATTGGATAATGAGCTATGACTTTAAAATTGGCTATTTTCGTCTATCTCGCTTTGTGGTTCGCTTGCTGTTAACTTTTTTAATTTTCCGTTAGTGGTACTGCATTCACTTTAATTAGGTCAGAAATTAGGGTGGTGCTTAAGGACTGTTATAGGAACCCTGTATAAAAAGAACAAAGCTATAGAATATGTTAAAATGTAGGTCAAAAGTGCTCGGCCCCTTAAAGAACTCCAAAAGAATAGATGGCCATTATCAAATAAATTCCGAACTTATTGCGAGATTTAAAGAATCGGGAAAACAAGTACGGGTGACGAAAGGTAATAAAGATCCAACCCACCGCCATGCTCCAAAACATTCTCATTGTCTTTTGTTGTTCCTCAAAGAAAGTGTATCGATTCCCCATTTATTTTTGCTTTTCTTCCTGCTAGGAAGGGTTTCCGGTAACGATTCCAATGTCTTTTCCAACAGGAGCACGGATGTCTCATTTCTCGAAGCAAGTTATTTCGGCGACTTTTCATGTTTCAAAAATAGCGAACTTTGCACTTGACAAGAAGTCGATTTTTTTAAAGCGACAGTTAGGTTTTCAAAGTGCTTTTCGATTTATAGGAGCACTTTCAGGGATATAGTGTAGTCATTTGTTGGCGTAAAGTAAGCGACCAACACACACATTGTTAATTTTTCGTTTGAGATTTTTTTTCTGAAGACGAAACTTTAGGGGCAGTCAGTTGTTAACTTTTAGACAGCACACATCCTTCCGAGCTGAGGAACTTCTTGAAAAGAGATTTCGTGTAGTCGTAAATAGAAATATTCATCCTACTAGGTGTGTTTCAGAGCGCAACTAACACCAAACGGTTCATACTTTGTTTCTCAGAGTCGTAGAGTCCGAATTTGAATCGCTGGCTGCTCGTGACTTCAGGAATGGGTGAGGCAGATTCAGTGGCGGGATTCCTCTTTTCTCTTGGCAACGGAGATCATAAAACACTTGACGCTACTGTCACACGTGCTGCTAAATATTACTTAAAAATAGCCAAACGAGGCTGAAAAGTTCGCCAAATAATAATTCATCGCTTATCCTAATAATAATAAAAACCCATTCAGGCGCCAACTTTAAGTGAAGCAGCTGTTATTCTCCGTCACCTATTTCAACTCACAAGTCGCCAGTGGTCCCTGATACGTGTGAAATGTTCTATGTATGCGCATGTTTGTAGTGTAGCGAGGCGATCATCGTGAAGATGAAGATAGTGCGTGTATTTTTTATATTCGTCTTCATCACCTTTGGGGACTGGATGACAGACGTGGAAGGCACGACCAAATGGCCGTGGTGGTCCGATATGATACGACTAGAACAAGGTATATCATCTGGTTCAAAGGTATAATTCTGAGTATGATGGGATTCATGGATGATCATAGTTAAAATGGCGCAAGAACCAGTCGCTACAGTAGCTTTCGGTTAAAGGCTATCTATGTTTATGAAGAAGATTGAAATGAGTCAAAACATTCCAAAACAATCTCATTAGAGTGATGTATGAAACATCGTCGGAAAAAAGTTTTCTTTTGAAATTATTTACTTTACAAGAAAACTTTTTGAATTCTATAAGTGAGTTAGATTTTATCCTCTTATTGAATAGCTAAGTGGTTGTTCTTACGGTATGGTTTCTAATTTAAGTTTAAACAAGAAAGATCAATCATGCGTAAAGCATTGATTATGAAACACTTTCAGACTTCAATACAATTTTATATAAACATCTCTAAAATGCGATACCTTCCTCGGTAAAAATTATCACAATACTACATTAATTTATTATATTTGAAAACTTAAAACTTCATCGAAAAAAATGAACTCATTCAAATGACATAATTGAAATATAAATTGCCTGGTGTGAACATTTCTAAAATGCGATACATTCTTCGGTAATATTTTTAAAATTATCATAATACTGCAATAATTTATTATATTTAAAAACTTCATCGAAAACAAATGAATTTTATTCAAATGACGTCATCGAATTATAAATCGCCTCTATATAAAAGCAGTATTTCATTTATAAACATTTTTCCATTCCTTTCATTCATCTCAATACAGTAATAATATATTTTATTTAAAAACTTAAAACCATGGAGATACAAGTAATTTAACTCTATGCTCAAAACTTCATCGAAAAAATCGTCTGTTTCTTTTTGTAAAATCAATGTTCATTCATATCATTTATATTACACACTCCATGAGCTAAATAATTTTGCGCTAAAGAAGTGCAGCAATTCTTATACAACTCATTCTACATTTTTTGGTATTTACATTCTCCGTAAATGAAAACTAGGCTTCGTGGTAGAAATAATCAAAGTTTGATGATCATTTAAACTTAAATATATTGTAATTGTGTTGTTTCAGTATGTAGATGCATAGAATTTAAGCAAAAATAAAGCGATTTTAGAACGGATACAACACTACATATGAATTAAAAAAAACTTCAAAAATCACGATTTTGATACAAGATGGATGCCATATTTTATTTTGAAGTGGGTCACGCGATTTCTTCATATAATGGTCACGTGATCTCTTCATATAACGGGTGTAATTATTATTTTAATTTTTATTTTAAAAGCTACTGAATATATTTTGCTGAATTTTTTTTTAAATATTTTATGAGATAATTTAAATATTTCCTAAAACTTTCGAAGCAATTTGTGAATTTTAAATTCTCTTAAAAAATGTTTGAAAAATTAGCTCCCACAGGGTTGAATGTATTTCATTTTTTCAACCCGGGTTCAATCGAAAACTAATTGGGTGATATTATTCATTTATATTCCCATAGGTCCCACAGACCGTCTCGAACAACATACTAAAATTTCATTTTGATAAAGTCACTTTTACGGCAGTTATCGTGCTAACGGACAGACAGACAGACAGAATGAACAAAGTCATAAACACTTTTCAACTTTGTTGTAATGTGTTAAAAACCTATATTTTTTAAACATGCACACAGCTGTATCTCTCTAGCATTCTGTCGCTTTATCTTAAAAAGACATTTCAAGGTCTATGATTCAGGAACAAGGCTTTTCTTATGTCGGTATACATTAAATTATATAAAAGTTAAAATATAAATACAGAAATAATGGCAGTTCGTTATTGTAGTAACATACAATATCGGCAGCCCATATAGATAATATTGAGTGAATATGAAAATGTAGTGATTTTAACACTATTTGGTCAATATTCGCAGGTTATTTATACCCAATATTTAGCTAATATTGGTTTCTAATATATTCCAAATATTGGAAATATTTCTAACGTAACACCAATATGGGTGCAATATTGTAATATCTAGCCAATATTGGTGGTTAATATGACTCCATTGCTGGTGTGGTGACGGTTTCCTCCCTGTTTGTGCTTCTGGTTTAATTACTTAATAAATGCATAACTTCGACTTCAAAATTAACATTTTCTACTCCATTCTAATTTTTCGGGGCTCAGACGATATCTTCAACTTTAGGAATTGCTGTCTATTTTATTGCTATTTTCATATTTTTCCTTCTTGAGGAGTCGAGTCGTTTGGTTTCTCTAGACTGTAAACAGGCGTATAGTACGGCACTGTCTGTGGATTGTTCTAGAAGGTTTGGGAAGCTAACGGACGGTGTGTGACTTGATGGAATTGCTTGGTTTATTTTGGTTAGAGCAAGTTCAATTTTTCTGGTTGTGGGAGAATCTAAACGAATTCGGATGACTAAAACGAGATGGACCTTTAAGAATGCTTGCTCCTGGAGACTATTTTCGGCAGATTTCGTATTTAAGTATTTCAACAAATTATACTTCAAAGGTCCTAGCTTGGGCCCGAATGTGTTTAATATCATAGAAATGAGTGCCTTTTGATGGATCCAGATGTTACGCCAAAGTATCTCCTCTCCTCTGAGAAGTCCTGTGGTTCGAATACGATAGTTCTTCACATTGGTATAGTCCATAAGAAAGAAAGCTATGCTTACGATGTTTATTAACGATAGAAATTCTTGTAAGTGCATTCTTGCCTATTCTTTTTTGATGGAGCTTATATCTAAGATCACTTAAATATATTTTCCAAGTAACTGTAATGTTATACAGAAATATAAACTCTCAAGTTCCAAAAATTGTTTTCTACGTAACTGATTATTTTGATATCATATATCAAAATGGCTGCATATTCTTGCCTCTGCAAATGTCAGAGAGCTATTTTGATTATATTCTGTTTATTATATCAGTTGATTTCATCTTTTAATATTTGTGAGGAAAATAAATAAAAAAAATTCATGAGTCTTTATTCTACCTCCACCACATTAATGATTAACTATTTTGTTCTTGAATTTAACTATTGCTGTTTTGTTCGGGTCCATGTTTTGGGTAAATCCCAAACACACAGCGTGAACCTGGAATTACCATTATGCTTAATACACTTGCCATACTTGATTGCAAATATGTGTCCGACAGTAAATCCCCCCTACAATTATACGCCATTATCCGACACTGGCGCTACATTGAAAATATATCCTATATAATAGTTCTATTACAATATCCAGAGATATATAATATTGGCTCACTATTGGCATGTTACGAGGGTAAATAAATGCTAACCGTGAAGAAAACACGTAAAGGATTGCTGCTGTTTGTGGAATTTGATTTAAAAATTATAATTTCCATTTGATTATTAACATTTTTAAGTAACACATGATAAAATCAATTTTATGCAATCAATTTTATATCAATTTTATGCAATTAAAGCAGATTTGTTTTTATTTTCGAGCATCCCAGGTGTACGTACCTCCTTAAGAATACATATAAGAAGTGAAAGAAACATTATTCCAATTTTAATCACTATTTCAATCCATGATTTTTCTTTTATACCAATCCAAATGCAGCGTCGCTAGTAAAGCGGAAATAATTCGAAAAAAATATCGTTTTCTATTGTATTTAGTATTGAAAAGTAATTCGTCGAACCAGCTGCAAGTGAAAAATCGATTTGACACACAACAGGACCTATGAAGATAAAATATTTTAAAGTTCTATTTAATAAAAAAAATGAAAGGCATTACAAAAGGCCCTCGACAGAATTTATGGCCATCATTTCTGAGAAGAATTTTCTGTCGAACTGGTTTCGTCCCTAAAGTATTGAGAGCAGCGGGTAAACAAACAGGACTCGCTGAAGAAATGAAAAAGTCCAGCACCTTGCGCTGCTCTTTTTTTATTGCTTTTTATTGTTGCTCGAAGAAAGTACGTCGATTCGTCATTTATTTTTGCGTTTTTGCTGTTAGAAATGGGAACTGGAACACTTTTCTGCTGGGAGAATGAATGTGCCATTTCCTAAAACAATTTATTTTAAAAGTCTTTTGTTGGGAACAGACAGGAGAGCAAATTTTCTACTCGTATTTGAAATAATTTTTAAAGAAAATACGAGTAAGTTTACTCTGGTGAATATATCTTTTAGAATCTCGAGTATCTACATTATCAGTTTAGGTTGGCGTTTACAATATTCTATACCCCCTGCAAAGTCTTCGGTCGCAGGAAAGAAATTTCTTACAATTTCCCCTGGGTCTTGCTAATATGTCTAGTGTTCCTCATTATCTACAGTTGCAGCTTTATTTCAAGCAGCACTTAGAAGCGCAGCAGCCCAGTGGTTAGTAAGCGCGGATTGCACTCGGGCGACCAGAGTTCGATTCCCGCCTCTGGCCGAACTGTCGCAGTGTTCATGCGGAGTACGAACACGTTAAACATGTGGGTCCGCAAGTCCTTCCGAGAGGTTGGAGGTAAGGAGAGGAGAGTATCATCCTTGCAGATGCACCCCTCCACTGGGTTCCGGTCTAAATAGGGTGGCGCTTCCTGGCCGTCCAAACAGATACCTTCCACCTCCGTGTAGGTTGGACGGTCTGGGTCGAAGAAGCAGCAGCATTAAAAGGTTGGATGAGTTGGAAACAGTCCGCTCTACACCACTTGGAATCTCTTTCAAATTCCTGTTTTGTATAATTCCTCCCCATTTCTGTCTAAAGTGAAAAGTAATACCTAATTGTGGGAATAAACTGCCATGTGTTAATAGGTCACTATAAGCAAATTTCCAGAGGGATTGACTGGCATATAACGCCAAGAGCAGTTTGAATACGTTACTAAGCTGTATTGAATCTAATTATACTCGATGGACACGTTTTAGGGAATGAAGATATAATAAAATGAAAGTCATCACACCTTTCTCTCACTAAAGGGGAATTGAGTAAGGATTTAAACGTACAAGGGCAGTGCAGAGGTCATAAAAATATACATACCTGTCAAAATGTGTAACATGATAGGGAGGCAATGACTGCCACTATAAAGTAGCCTTCAAAACAATTCATAAGGATGTTGGAACGTGTGGGTGGTTTTAACGATTGGTTTTAACAAATGGTTTTATGATAGTTTTGAAGACTTGTGGGTGGTTTTAACGAAAACATGCATATTCCATGCATTGCGTATTTTTGCGAAAGTGCAATATTCTCTGACTGGCGTCTCCTGTCTTGTCTTTCGTCTCTGTCGCAGACCAAACAGTGCCATCGGGGTCTTTTCTCCAGAAGACAGCGGTTCGAACATTCTTTCCTGACGTCACTCTATCGTTGGCAGAATTTCGAGTCAAAGGACAGGTTGGCAGATTGGGCGATTTATCGCCAACTTGACGATATTTGGCGACTTTTCGAAACATCGCCAAATAACGATTGTTCTGCGAGGTATTAGATAATTCAGAAAATGTCTTTTGAAAAAGGAAAAAAAATTGAAAAACTCTGCTCCTCTTTGATTTTTTATCAGGTGATTGGTTCATATACCAAATATTAAGCCTATATCTCATTAAAATAATCGTATTTCATGTATTCAGAAAATCGAACATGTGGTTTGCGGCACCCTCTAATATAGCAAATATTGGAAATCTGAAATAGCACACTAACTTCCTTTCAAACTATCTACCCACATATCAAATTTGAAGCCTCTATCCTAACGCGAATCATGTTTTTTCTATCACTTCACCTTTTGAACGTTTTTTTTTGTGTAGCACTCCCTTAACGAATATTTTTGTCAAACCGTATTCATCTTTGGTTTTTTTATCAAATGGTTAGCCCATATATTAAATTTCAAGCCTCTATCACATTGTAAAGGAGACGTTTTTCATTTGTTCGACAAAAGCTCTATTCTTTTTAAAAAGCTCTATTTTTAAAAAGCTCTATTCTTTTTGTTATTTCTATCACATGATTCGCCCATATACCAAATATCAAGCCTCTATCACGTTTTAAAAGGGACGTTTCTCCTTTATTCCGAAAATCGAACATTTTGCTGTGCGGCAGTCCCTAAAGTAGAAAATATTGGTAAACCAAAACTGCACCCTTTCTTCCTTCAAAACTATCTACTCTTACACCAAATTTGATATCTCTATCTCATTCCGAAGCATGTTTTTTTATCAATTCACGTTTCGAATGTTTTACTCTGGAGCACCCCCTTAAACGAACATTTTTGAAAAACTATATTGGTCCTGGGTGTTTTCGTCAAATGATTAGCCCATATACCAAATTTCAAGCCTCTATCAAATTTTAAAGGAGATTTTTCTTATTTATTCGGTAAATCGAACATTTTGGTATGCGGCACCCCCTTAAGTAGAAAATATTGGAAATCTGAAATTGCACGCTTTCTTCCTCTTTTTGTGATTTCTATCAGATGATTCGCCCATATACCAAAAATCAAGCGTCTATCACGTTTTAAAAGGGGAATTTCTCCTTTATTCCGATAATCGAATATTTTGATGTGCGGCACCCCCTTAAGTAGAAAATATTGGAAATATGAAATTGCACACTTTCTACCTTTCGAGCGATTTACTCATACACCAAATTTGAAGTCGCTATCTTATCGCAAAGCATGCTTTCCTATCATTTCACATTTCGAACATTTTGGTGTGGAGTACCCCCTCTAGAGAACGTTTCCGAAAAATTCGATTTTTTCAGTGGGTTTTATCGAACGACCGATCCGTGTACCAAATTGCAAGTCTCTATCTAATCGGGAAGTGTCTAAGAAACGCATGACAGACGGACAGACGGACACTTGGCAATCTATATAAATAAAAATGAAAATCTGTCTGTCTGTCTGTCTGTCTGTTTGTCCCATCATCACGGGAGAACGGCTGAACCGAATTTGATGAAATTTTGTGGGTAGCCTGGAAATAGTCCCACTTAAAATTTAGTCCATATATGGAGTTTCTACAATCCGTGGTTCTCGAGATATTAGTAAAAAACGAAATTTTCATTTGTCTCATCATCACGGAAAAACGGCTGAACCGAATTTAATGAAATTTGGTGGATAGCCTTGAAATATGCCCCCATAAATTTTGTCCAAGTTTCGAGTTTCTAAGATCTGGGGTTGTTGAGATATTAATGAAAAACGGAACTTTTTCCTAGGAGTTCTACTCCCTAACTCCGTGGTTTATCCAAACGAAAAGCTTGAAAATCGTTTGAAAGTGAATTAAAATTTAATCTCTGAGTTTGATGGGAGATTTTTTGCGTTAATTAGTCACTTTCTGAAAACATGAATTGTTTGAAACATGATTTAAAGGGGAAATCTATCTCCATGGTTCATGGTTTATTTAAAACAAGCTTTTACGGAACAATGAGAAGTATAGAGAAATCAAAATCGTTATTTAATTTCGCCGTTTATGTTATAAGACATGACATATTTAACATGTTATAAGATTTTATCTTATATCATGTTACTCAGAAACGCAATTAAATTAAATCTGTCTGTTAATTTTAATAATTATTTTTTCGATTTGAATAATAAATAAATGGATATAAAAATATATTTTAGAAAAGAACGATTTGATTTTTCTTATAGCATTTTTGACTGGATAATATCAATTACGGTCTTCAGGTTTAAAAATTATTATTATTTATATTTTCGGGGATTATTGATTCAAGGATTATTGATATTTTCAAGTTATTATGCAATTATTTTATTATGACAAACATTGTTTAAACTCATATATTGTACGAATCTTCTACAAATACACGTGTATATCTTTTAATCTACGAGAATATAAGTAGTACAGGTATATTGACATATGTTTTGATATATATTGGCATATATTGGAATCAATTACGACCTTCTGGTATAAAGAGTACGGATATTATTGATGTTTTCAATTTATTACGTCATCTTTTTTATTTTGGCAAATGTTTTTGAGACGCATATTGTAATACGGGTAATCTTCTACTAACACATTGGCATATTTTCTGATCTGCGACAATATAATTAGTACGGGGTTGCATATATTCATTCAATTCCTATTTTTTCTTCTGTAAATTTGCTTACAAAAGGGGGCAGGATGTTTTATTCTTCAGATCTGATCGTGAAGATAATTTTGCATAGTGAGAGCATATATTCTTAAACTTCTCTTTAGGAGCAATAAATTTAATATTTTAACAGAATTTGCACATGATTGCGAACTTTAAGTTTCTTTAAATTATACACTCCGTACGAATAACGGGTGTGCTGTTAGTGGTTGATAAATTTTAACATTTTAGGAGGATATATCATGTTGCTCGGCATCGCAATTAAATTAAATGTGTTTGTTAATGTTTTTATTATTTTATTTCGATTTAAATAATAAATAAATGGATATAAAAGTATATCTTATGAATGGACGGTTTGATTTTTCTTTTAATTATATTAATTGCTGACCGCGTACATCAATTTCATTTATTTTGGCAAAGAGTTTTCAAGCTTATATCGTATTTAGCTACTAAACTCATATATTGTGTTTAGCCAATAAATTCATATAGCCGATTGTTGAAACAGAAAAAGAGTAGAGAGGGTATATCTTCTAATACAATTGTAGTGTTTTCATTTAGTATATTGAAACGGGATAAGAATGTTTCATTCAGATCTGCAAATTCAAAGCTACGAATTTGGAGGGATATCGCTAATTTGACAACTTTTCTTAAACTTTGCCAAATTGACGGAAATGTCGCCAAATTGATATAAACGACACACAAACAGCTGCCATAAACCTTCGGGTTGGTCGTGTGGCTTGGGTCTTCTACATATCAATGAAATTTTTTTTTGTTTTGTTAGAAGAGAGTACTGAAATGATGTTTGGTTAGCATTTATCTGTCAGACCAACCATCCTACTTAGTAATACATTTAGCGAATTTTTAAAATGTCACCAAATTGATAAAAATGTTTTCAAATCTATAAAAATATCTTGAAATTGATAAAATTGCGCTACATAAATGATATTAATTGTTTTTTGTTAGGGGATAGTATTGTGATGATATTTCGTCAATTTGTCGCAAAGTGGAACTGTCAGTTCTACAGTCCCACTTGGCGATAAATTTGGCGATTTTTTATAATGTCGATAATTTGACGAAACTGTCGCCAAATGTTCCATAGAAATATAACTATTTAGACGATATTTTTTCTACCAATTTATTTGAAGCAAATGATATCATGTCGCTTAGCAACGGATTTAAATCCAATGTGTTTATGCGGCAGACGATTTTTATTAAATCCTTTCCGATTTGAATAATGAAGATATGTATATAAAATAAATTTCATTGCCATTTCATTTTGGACTGGATAATATCAATTATACTCTTCAGGTTTAAACATTATTATTATTGATATTTTCCGGAATTATTGATTCAGGGATTATTGATATTTTTAAGTTATTACGCCATTGTTTTATTGCGGCAAAAATTGCTGACACACGCTTATTGTACGTTGTACGAGTAATCTTCTAGGAATGCACGGGTATATCTTCTAACCTACGAGAATATAAGTAGTACAGGTATATTGGCATATATTTTGACATATATTGGCATATATATTGGAATCAAGTACAGTCTTCTGGTATGAAGATTAAGGGGATTAATTATATATTCAATTTATTACGTCGTCTGTTGTATTTTACCAAAAAACATTTGTGACTCCTATTGCAAAACGGGTAATCTTCTACTAATAATCGGACATTATAAGTAGTACGTGTATATCTTCCCATATAATTTTACCACTTAATTTTGACATATATTGGAATAAATGACTGTCTTCAGATTTAAAGATTACGGGTTTATTGGTATTTTCAATTTATACATGTAATCTACTAATACAGGTTTTATTTTCTAATATTCGCGTATATAATTAGTACGGGTCCCATACAATTTTAACGCTTTTATTTTGCATATATAGATTCAATTCCATATTTTTTTTTATATTTGCTTACATAAGGGGTCCAAGATGTTTTATTCTTCAGATATGTCCATGAAGATAATTTTATATAGCGAGAACAGATATTCTTAAGCTTCTTTTTAGGAGCATTATATTAAATATTTTAACAGAATATTTTGATTAAACATGTCATTTAGTATACTATAAGAATTTGGGCATGATTATGAATTTCAAGTTTCTTTATATTATATACTCCGTACGAAGAACGGGTATGCTGCTAGTCTATATAAATAAAATTGGAAATCTGTCTGTCTGTCTGTCTGTCTGTCTGTTTGTCCCATCATCACGGGAGAACGGCCAAACCGAATTTGATGAAATTTGGTGGGTAGCCTAGAAATAGCCCCACTTAAAATTTAGTCCATGTTTAGAGTTTCTACGACCAGTGGTTCTCGAGATATTAGTAAAAAACGAAATTTTCGTTTGTCTCATCATCACTGAAAAGCGGCTGAACCGAATTTAATGAAATTTTGTGGATAGCCTTGAAATAGCCCCCCATAAATTCAGTCCAAGTTTCGAGTTTCTAAAACCAGGGGTTGTCGAGATATTAATGAAAAACGGAACTTTTTTCTATGAGTTATACTCTCCAACTCCGTGGTTTAATCAAACGGAAAGGATCAAAATCGTTTGTTTAAAACGTCGAAAGGAAATAAAACTTTATTTCCGAGTTTGGTGCAGGATGTTTGCATTAAATAGTCACTATCGGAAAACACGAATTGTTTGAAACATGAATTTAAATGGAAAAATCTACCTCCATGGTTATCTTTCACAAGCTATTACTCAACGATGAAAAGTATAAAGAAATCAAAATGGCTATTTAATTTCGCATTTTATGAGGAAGATTCTATCTTATATCATGTTGCTCGGCAACGGAATGAAATTAAATGTGTTGCTAATATTTATTATTATTTTTTCTATTTGAATAATAAATAAATGGATGTAAAAATATATTTTTTATATGAAAGGTTTGGTTGTTCTTTTAATTATACAAATTGCGGGCTGCGTACATCACTTTCATTTATTTTAGCAAAGAGGTTTCCAGCTCATATATTGTGTTTACCCAATAAATTCATTTAGCCGATTGTTGAAGCAGAAAAAGAGTAGAACGGCTGTATCTTATAATACAATTTTAGTGTTTTCATTTAGTATATACAAACGGGATCAGGATATTTTATTCTTCAGATCTGCAAATTTAGAGCTACGAGTTTAGCGGAATATCTCTAAATAACTTGGTAACTTTTCTTAAACTTTACCAAATTAGCGGAAATGTTTCCAAATTGTTAAAAATGACGCACATCAATGATTTGTTTTTTTAGAATAGAGTATTGAAATGATGTTTCGGTAGCATTTGTCGGTCAGTTCATCCATTCTACTTAGTAACACATTTAACGAATTTTTTTAATATCACCAAATTGATAAAAATATTTGTAAATCCATGAAAATATCATGGAATTGATAAAATTGTGCTTAATAAATGAAATTAATTATGTTTTGTTAGGGGATAGTATTGTTGTTGTTGTTGTTGTTGTTGTTGAGACCCAGACCGTCCGACCTACCAGAAAGGTGTAAGGAGGGGATAGTATTGTGATGATGTTCCGTCAATTTGTCGCAAAATGGGATTATCAGTTCTACAGTCCCACTTGGCGATAAATTTGACGATTTTTTAAGTTATCGCTAAATTGACAATGTCGCCAACCTTCCATGGAGATAGCATTATTCAGACGATATGATTTCCATCAATTTATTTTAAGCAAATGATATCATGTCGCTTAGCAACGGATCCAATGCGTTATGTGCTTTACGATTTTTATTCAATCTTTTTCGATTTGAGTAATAAAGATATGTATATAAGATAAATTTCATTGACATTGCATTTTTGACTGGATAATATCAATTACGGTCTTCAGGTTTAAACATTATTATCATTGATATTTTCGGGGACTGTTGATTCAGGGATTATTGATATTTTTAAGTTATTATGCCATTGTTTATTTATGACGAAAATTGATGAAACTCATATATAGTACGTTGTACGAGTAATCTACAAATGCCCGGATATATCTTCTAATCTACGAGAATATAAGTAGTACAGGTATATTGGCATATATTTTGATATATATTGGCATATATTGGAATCAATTACGACCTTCTGGTATAAAGATTACAGGTATTAGTGATATTTTCAATTTATTACGTCATCTCTTTTATTTTGGCAAATATTTTTGAGACTCATATTGTAATACGGGTAATCTTCTACTAACACACTGGCATATTTTCTAATCTGCGACAATATAAGTAGTACGAGGTTACATATATTGATTCAATTCCTTTTTTTTTGTAAATTTGCTTACAAAAGGGGCCAGGATGTTTTATTCTTCAGATCTGCCTGTAAATATAATTTTGCATAGTGAGAACAGATATTCTTAAACTTCTCTTTAGGAGCAATAAATTTAATATTTTAACGGAATTTGCACATGATTGCGAATTATAAGTTTCTTTATATTATATATTCCGTACGAAGAACGGGTATGCTGCTAGTCTATATAAATAAAATTGAAAATCTGTCTGTCTGTCTGTCTGTTTGTCCCGTCATCACGGGAGAACGGCTGAACCGAATTTGATGAAATTTTGTGGGTTTCCTAGAAATATCCCCACTTAAAATGTAATTTATGTTTGGAGTTTTCACAACCAACGGTTCTCGAGATATTAGCGAAAAACAAATATTTCGTTTGTCTCATCATCACGAGAGAACGGCTAAATCAAATTTAATGAAATTTTGTGAGTTGCCTTGAAATAGCGCCCGATAAATTTTGCCAAGTTTCGAGTTTCTAATACCAGGGGTTGTCGAGATATTAATGAAAAACGGAACTTTATCCTAGGAGTTCTACTCTCTAACTCCGTGGTTTATCCAAACGGAAAGGATGAAAATCGTTTGTTTAAAATGTCAACGTGAATTAAAACTTCATTTCTGAGCTTAGTGCAGGATTTTTGCATTATTTAGTCACTATGTGAAAGCATGAATTGTTTGAAACATGAATTTAAATGGAAAATCTAACTCCATGGTTTATGCTTCACAAGCATTTACTAAAGAATGAAAAGTATAAAAAAATCAAAATGGTTATTATTTTTGCATTTTATGGGGAAGAGATCAAAATGGCTATTTAATTTC